>VZTX01000341.1:15520-120334 GCA_013400915.1 Pardalotus punctatus
CAAAAAAAAAAACAACCCAAAAAAAACCAACCAACCAATCAACCAAACCCCCCCAAAAAACCCCAAAAAAACAAACAAACAAATAAACAATAAACAATAAAAAACCCAAACCAAAACAAAGACATAAACAAACAAACAAACCCCCAAACCAAACAAAAAAAACCGAACCAAAACCAAACAACTCCCCCCACCCCTGACTCATTCCAAGGAAACAAAAATAACCCAAGCCAATTCCTTCTAAGTTTAATAATTTGGCATGGAAACATGGGAACGTCCTTGGATAGCAAGGGATGACCTGTCCTGAGATGTCTGCAAAACATCAGGAGATCTCCTTGCTCATTTATTTGGAGAATTAATGACTGAGGTAAGTTAGTTTATTGGGACAGCTCTAGAAAACTGAGAATATATTCAGGTTCTTTCATAGTGTTTGAATTGTGTGACACCTGCTCCAGCAAGGTGCTTTCCTGACTCGTCCTTTGTACCCTTCTGTTTTAAATATTAAAAATCAAAAATAAAAACAAAAAAGGAAGTGAAATTTTAGGATCTTGACGATTGTAACCTCTGACTCTGGGATTTTGGAGGAAGTTTTTTTGTTGGCGATTTTTGATTTTTTTTTTCTTTTTTTCTGTTGCAAATCACGTGAATAATACACATACTGAAAGAAGCTGACCCAAAATAAATGTTCAGTAATCAAAGCTAAAAGCAGAGGCACATCACATTCCCTTACATTCCCCTTTGGACTCTGTTGCCCTGTTTTATGTGCTCAAACCCGGTCTATCAACCTGAATAATTTGAGCTTTTTGATTGACAGACTTTTCAACATCAGGTTTTATTTCTGTTCATATTTTCATATTTGGCAGTATTATCACGCCACCAGGAGAGAAAGAATTTCACTTTTAGCCATGCTTCAATGCTGCTAAATCAGAACAGCCAAAAAATACCTTCAAGCCCGTCTGTCCAAGGAGAAAAAGAATCAATTTGAAGCTCATCTGTGTACAAACTGTAAATCACTGAGTTATAGGAAGTAAAATATCAGCTTCAAAAACGTTACTTCATTATCAGCAGCTTCCTTTTTTTTGGTCACAGCCACTAAAAATGTATCAGTTTAAAGAAGAATGGGGTTTTTTGTAAATAAGTCGTGGGTTTTTTGTCCTTAATGCTCCCTTGCTAACACTTGACGTTTTTATTATTTTTTTTATTGCACTCCAATACTTCTTAAGCTTGTCTGTATAGTAGTAAAAGTCAAAAGTTTTGTTGTTTCATTTTTGGGGTGGTTTGTGTTGTTTTTTCCCCCCCTGAAGAGTTACTGTTCCATGTTATTTCATTATTTCAGAGACTGATGCTTTAAGAAACACAACATCAGTGAACCCTCCGTGATACCAGCTCGTGTTCACCCGGCACAAAAATTCCCAATTTACTTCATCCTCCAGGGAGGAGCCACACAGCAAACCCAGCTCTTCAAATTCTTCCCCAGTTCAGCTTCCACCCTCATTAATCACTGCATTAAAGCAGGATGATGAGGAAACATTATTTTACTCCACTGCAAAGGAAGCTCATAGCCCTCTGCAAAATACTTCTCCAGCATCATAAAATACCCCACAAAAATTACAAAGAAATAAATGATGCAAACCCCGCAGCCAAACATGGGTGTATTCTCGCCGGAGTTTCTTTACTAAATAGAGTTCTGAAACCGTAAAAAAAGGCCATTTTATTGTAATACATTTGAGGGAGCTTACACTGCCTAAAATTTAAATCAGTTTTAGAGCACATTATTCCCAAGGTGTAGCTGACTTGGAGACTGATCTTCATGGCTCCAGTGAGGAGGAGGAGGGGGGAGACTGGGAATCTTCTTACATATTTAAGAAACATAACTGCTGTCACATTAGGCCTTTAAACAATTCAGGCTTGATTTTCCAAGCATTCTCTGCCTTCCTTTACCAGGTATTTATGTACTCAGGAGAAGGAAACTAAATTTTCAGACTTAGGATGCCGTGAAATGTATTAATGCTTATTTAGTGTTGCTATATGTCATTGGAAAAAAGCATAAAAAAAGCCTTGACAGAAAGATTTGCATGGCCAGAAGAAGCCTGGTGGATACTAATGACACCATATTTCAGGTACAGAGGAAAAAAACTTCCAAACTGAAGAAATGACTGTATATTGTTTTTACAATTGAGTTTACTTCTACTTTATTGAAATTCATAATTCAATAAAGGATGCAGTGAGCTTAAAATATAAAAATGGAATTTCTGGTGTTTGAGAAATTGCAATTTGCTATTTTATTTACTCAGATTAATTAACCAACGTGACCAACTGCACCCCATACACTTGCAATAGCTGTGTGAAGACATTGAATTTTTAAATAATGCTGAGTGCTGTGTGTTTTTTCAGCCTGCGCATTGACATTAATAAAACTCCTCCAGGCCATGCTAAATTATGTTTTATATGCCACGGTGTGAGGAGCCAAAAATAGTTTTGATAAGCAAATTGCAAAAAATGAAATACAGCATGTTTAAAAGATAGCAGTGAACCTTTGGCACTATGGAATATAAATGGCCATGGAGCTCATATGGATTTCTCCATCAGCTCTTCCACAGCTTCCTGAAATAGTAATTTAAAAAAAATTCCATATGAATGGAATTAATCTGCCCACATGTGGCTTGTACGCTGTCTTGGTGAGCAGAGTTGTAGTGTAGAGGCAGTAAAAGTGCCACCCACTCCTCCCTTTGTGGTCAACAGAGATCTAAACCACTCCAAAGAACGGAGTCTTCAGAGAAACTCCTTTCATCCTCAAACAGATATTTTGCACAGATACTCAAAGCCTTAATGCCTGTCAAAATGGAAAAAAACAAAAAAAGGAGTTGTCAGGTTCTTATTGCAGGACAATGTCCACGTGTGAAATCAAATCTTGCGGAATCAAATCTCATGAAATCAAATCTGGTGAAATCGAATCTGCCCAGCTGCACTCTTGGCTTTGGTTGCAGGGGTGTCTGCTGGAGGAGACCTTCAGCTGAATCTGGGGTGGCTTCCCAAGCTCTCCAGTCCACATTCCATGATGCAGCTACTCTGTGGCCCCATGTGAATACTCCATCAGATCCACCTTTATCAATAATATTAAAAAAAAACCCTCATGAAACTCTCAGCCACCTCTACAAGATTGTTCTGTGTGAATATCTCTGTATCTACTGGGAACTCTGTATTTTTGCATGAAGTGTTTTTGCAGACATCTCTGTACCCTCCAATCACTTCGGCATAAGGAACTGCCTGGAAATCAATGAGCCACTTGTCCCAGGGTGCCCATCAACACATTACCACAGAAATTGGACTGGGCTGAGCAGGATGCATCTGGGGGAATCTCCAGAACTGCTTGAAATCCCCACCTGGGGAGCTCCTGTGAAACACTCAGTTCCGTGGTGGATTGTTCATTAGTTACAGTTTTGTCCAATACCTCAAGCCAGGCACCAAAGCCTTTATCTCATCTGTGCAGACCAGCAGCTGCAGAGTCCCTGGAACAGCCAGGGAATTCATGGCTTAAATGGAAGGACAGACACGATCCTGTACAGCTGCACTGCAGGTCTGACCAAAGAACAAATTTCATTTTCATCACTTCAGTCATTTACAGATGAAGTCCCAGAGGCCTTGCCACACAACCAAACGGATGAATTCCATCCAGAAATTGCTTCTTTCTCACCACATGTTCTAGAGAGTCCAGAATCGCTCCTGAGCTCCAGAAAAATCCACGGGGTGCATTTCCACTGAGTCTGAGTCGCAGACACTGTGACACCCGGAACGACTCACTTTGTCTCCTGACAACTCTCAGCCACGTGCTAATATCAGCTGGAAATTAAGATGGGAGTGGGAAAGTTTTGGGCAAACACGGGAGGAAATTGCTGGAACTGCTTTCGGATCAGAGCAGAGCAAGCTAAAAAAGTGGAGTGATTTTGCATTCTTGTTCTGTGATGAACTTATTTTTGTTTTTAAGGTAGGGCTGCCCATGTAATAGGAGTCAGAGATATAATATGACTACATTGCTCCGAGTGAAAATGTTGTGAGGTCCTCAGACATGACTGCTCTTAATAAATCTTCTCCCTGGGCCAAGCAGAACCCTCAAACAATTTCAGGCTCCAGAACCAATGTTTAAATCTGTGTTGGAGAGGCGCTGGAATCAGTGCAAGTGGTCATGGAAACAGAAGTGGTGGTGATGAGAATTCAACAAATGAACTCTGCACCAGGAGAGTTGCACCAAATAAAATCCAGTCTGGTCCCAGGGATGAGACCTTATAGGAGAACATTGATTTCACTTTTGGAATCATTGAATCATGGAATGGGTTGGGTTGGAAAGGTCCTCAAGGTCCATCCAGTGCCACTCCTGCCATGGCAGGGACACCTTCCACTATCCCAGGTTGCTCCAAGCCCTGTCCAACCTGGCCTTGGATATTTCCAGCAAACCAGGGGCAGCCACAGCTTCTCTGGGCACCCTGTTCATGTGTCAGCTTCATAGGGTCTCAAAGGAAACCAGATTTCTGGTTTAAATACATGCCTGATTTTGTCTTATTTTCCTCTTTTAGTTCTCTAACAGAAAAAGAAAACAGTGAGTGTTCATATGTTCTACACTGGAGAGCACAGAATACCTCAGCCTGAGGAAGTCTTGGTGAAGGAGGAAGAAAAAGGGAAACAAAGTCTTTAATAATCTTCTTTGTTCTTCAAATTTGTTCTTCACCACAAGAAGGCAAGAGATGAAAGCCCTTGAAATACTTGGAGATGAATAAATAGCAAGAAGAAGACAGAGGCATGGCTGAAAGTTTAAAATTCAGCATTTAGAACAAGTTCAGTAGTCCAAGACTGATAAACTCGCTGAGTTATCCCCTTTGGTTCTCTGTTGTGAAAGAAATGTTTCATCCAAAGGGTTCTGATATTCTCAGGAAACAGCTTTAACATGAAGGATGTGCTCTGCCCCTGATCTCTCCTTCCACCCCCGAGAGACAGCAATATTCAATAAATTTCCACAGTGTAGTGGAAGGAAAGCTCTTTCTCACTCTCCAGTTTTTCTGTCCCCAGTCACTCAGGTACTGCCTGACATCGGAGGAAAGATCTGATGCATTATTGCTTTTTGTTCCTTTTTAAAAATTATTTTCTTTTATTGTTTTGCCCCAAGGCTCCAAAGGAAAAGCAGAAGTATAGAAGACTAAAAAGGATCAGAAGTTTGACAAAGGACGCCTGCAAGCCCTGATGAAAGAAAGTCCAATCTTAGCCCTTGATAAAATCAAAGAAACACTGAGAGGAACTTGTTCTCTCTGGGGTTCCATTTATCACTTTAATTCATGTCAGGGGAAGGAATATTGAGATATATTGTGTCTGGATTGGCCAATTCAGATCACTGAGTGGCTAAGCCCCAATACCAACACTTTCTGAGACCAACAGAGTCAGTCCTCGCCTTCAGCCAAGAGATTTCAGATGAATATTTCAGCCATATTTTGTGCGAGTATTTCATATCCACCAGATTTGCCTGCCCTGGTTTTAAATTCTGAAGATTATCTCATTTCTAGTTCCAACTAAAGAACTCTTAGGGTCCTCATTGTATTTTAAAAGAAAAAAAAAAAAATCCAAAAATAGCCCTAATTTTTCTTCCAAGATTAGTTTTAAAAATCCTTTATCAACACAAATACATATTGAAATTTACAATTTAACCCATATAACGCATAGATGGACAAAGACTGCTGAGAAAGGAGGAGAACTGGGAACTCTTCAAGGTTCCAAAAATAATAAGTGAAAAACACCTAGAGTGGGATTCTTGGGATTCTTGCTACTTTTTAGATCTATAACCTCAAGAGGTTCTCCAAGTGTATCAGAGAAGAATTTGTGCTTCCCAATTACACAAATACAGTAAGAGTCACCTCAAAAGCAATTCAGATGATTTAGGAGCAACACTTTGCTAATGAGAAATGCAGGATCAAGGAGATGCCATAAAGAGCACAGGGCCAAACAGGCTGGATTTAGGTTTGGAATTTCAATACAATATTACCTGCAGGTGGTTTGTTGGTGCACACACTCTTTACCTGACATTAAATGTGATTTTTTTCCCTCTTGGTCAAAAAGACAAAGGTTACCTTCCACCAATGATCAGGGATGTTTTTTCTTCAGCTTCTATTATTCCTTTTTGCAGGTATCAAGGTATGCTCTCATTTTTGTCTCGACTTTTACTCCAGCATGAAATTGATATTCTCTGTATTTCAGTAAATCAAAAAGGTTTTACTATTTCTGTTATAGCTGAAAAAAATCTTGTCTTCCTGCACTGTTTATTGTTAATTTTATTTATTCAGAACTGTGTTTCAAACAAGTTTATTTTTATCACACTGAACTATGTATGCATTCAAACTTTAAAGAGGAGTAATTACAGCTCAACTTCAATTCTCAAAAAAGTTTTCATCCAGACATCGCACAGTTCTGAAAGATTAATTTTCTCCTTGCAAAATGCCACTCACGTTAATGACTGATTTTTGCTCATTTTTCTGTCTTTAATACATTTGTCATTCGTATCAATTAATCTCTATTTTCTCTCAGAGACCAGCCTTCAGAAGTGCTGGTAATTCAGATGATGTTTACATTGGTGATTTGTGGAGCAAAGAGAAAAAAATGATCTTTTAGTAAATGCATTGGCAGGATGGGAACATAAAATGGCTATTAAAATTGATATTACTTAATGTGATACAACTGGGATTTGCTGAGCCTATTTGTCCAGAAAAAGAAAAAAAAAAAGAAAAGTAATAAGAAAAAGAGTCATTCAAAGACCAGTAATCTCCCTGAGGTGTGTTGTAATGGAAAAGAGAGAAGTTTTTTTTTAATCTCTACATGAAATATGATTTCTGTCCTGCAGACCTTCAAAATCCAAGTTGGACCACATACCTAAAATTTTATCTTGCTATAAATCCAGGCAGTGTTCAGAGTCCTGTAGCATGGGAAAATATCCCAAAATAAATCTTGGAAATACGCACAGGATCTTTTCATTTTCCTTTCTGAGGCTGCTTCACCCAGGCCCAAATAATGCCCAGACTGGAGACTATCCCAGCATCCCAAACACCACAGATACAGCACAAAGAATTCTGTCAAGGAATTCAGCAGCCTGGGAGAGTGGAAGTTGATTTTACCATTTTGTGATTCTGTGATTTATTTACTGAAAAAAATCAGTTGAGGGAGTTACATCAGTGTCAAAACTTATTTTTGCTTTGTCGTTGTAATTCAGCTCAAGGAATAAAAATAACAAACAGGTTTACGCAATCAAAACTCATCAGTTTTGGTCCCCGTTGCCATCAGTCAGTAGTGACGCATTTTGATCAATTAACCTCATCCTAAAACAGTGCCTAAAACTCTCCTGGATCCATCCTGGAAAGGACTGGGTTTGTCATTCAGCACTGGATGGAAAAGACGTCACACCAAAATAACCAATGAAATTATTTTAATGTGGATCTCCACCTGAATTCTCACTGTGCCCACACTGCTCTGACAGACAGTCATTTCTGGGGCCACAGCTGTCACATGTAAAATTAAATATTTTAACCCTTCTTACCAGTTCATTGCCAGCTCAGTGTTAACCCTCTTCACTTAAGGATGCCAGATAGCGAAAGAGATAAGAGAGTTTAAAACATAAAAAAGTGCCTGTTAAAAAAAGTGTGTTACACCTTTTATTTGTGTCCACTGCTGGCCCTGGCAGTGTTAGGTTTAGGGTTGGACTCAATAACCTCAATAATCTATTCCAGCCCAAATGTTTCTATGATTATTCACCTCAGGTTCATGAATCCTATAGTTTTTAAAACTTCACAATGGGTAGAAAATTCTATATTGCCCAGCACTGGAACCCCAATATTTAATCTCAAAATAATAATACTTTATTTCCTGCCATGCTGGTAATAGTTTTAGCTCATGAGAGATAAACAGAGGTTTTCTGGCTGCCTTTTCCTTTCTCCCTCTTTTTCCTTCTCTTTCCTTTAATCCATGAACACTGAATTACACACCAGGTTTCTTATTCTGACCTAAACCTATTGAGAAGAACAGGAAATATGTTCTTTATGGTCCCTTCCAACCCAAACCCCTCTATGATTCTGTGATAATTTCAGCATATTAGGTGTTGAAGTTTTGCTATTTTTTGGCTCTTTCTCATTTTTTTTTTTGTTTCAACAAAGGTGTTTTCCAGGCTCTGTGTGCAGCTCTAGAGGCCAAGAGCAAAATGTTTTCCCAATATCACCTGAATAGAGAGATTCTGTTGTGTAAAACAAACAAATCAAATGCCTGAACATGAAAATCTCTTAGCACAAGCCAGTATCATATTTGCAATAATAAACATTTCTTTTGGAATTACTCTGGATATTACACAGGTGTCCAGGAGAAAAGAGGATAAATTTGAGTTGCACTATCCCTGAATGCCTTGGCAACTGAGAATGCCAGTTCGTGTTCCTGTTGGGAAGGAATTCACAAATTATGGTGAAAAATCTCTGGGCTTGACAGCATTTCCTGTCTTTTCCCTCATTAAAACCCTGTCGTGTTGAGACTGGGCCTGGCATAACTTCACCAGATGCTTTAATGAGAAAAACCATGTAATGGTCAATGTTTTTAGCCATTGTCAGTCTCCATCACTCATCAGGCCCAGGCTTAATCCCTAAATCTAGTCCAGCACTCTTATCCCAGTATTCCCACAACAATAAAAAGTAAATTCACCCTTCAGAGCTAAAAGCAGAGTGAAATACAACCATTGCCATGAAATTCCAGTAATTAGGGATATTTACCTGTTCGTCTGGAATTTTCATCTGGGCCTGAAAGACCAAGCTGGGACAACAGAGATGTCCAGGGGAATGGGAAACTCTTCAGGAGTCAGAGAAGGTTTTCAGCCTTGCAAAATGAGGGCTGAGAGGGGACAGGCTGGGTGAAAGCAGAAGGAGAGAGATTTAAATGGAAAGCCACTGAGGGTCAGGATAAAACAAGTAGAAACGGAACATGAATGCACATAAAAATGGAAATTACCAGGTTTATGGTTTTCAGGGCTTTCTAACAGCCTCTCAAGAAGAGGAGGGGAACAAAGGCCAGCTGTGTTCAAAGCAGAGCACAATAAATTTTTGAAGGGGATTATGAAGTGTCAAGGCTCTGAAAAACAGGGTTTGAATTGGATTGTTGAGAAGTCTCCTATTTTTATATTTCCATGCCTCCAAATCAGAGCACCCCAGAATGAATTCAGTGGGAACAAGCAACTGGACTTTGGGGACATATAGATATAGATATATAGATATAGATATAAATTATATAGATATAGATATATAGATAATATATAGATATAGATGAGATATAGATATAGATTAGATACAGATATAGATATAGACTAGATACCGATATAGATGATATAGATATAAGGAGTGTGCCCAGCTTATGTCTTGTTAAAAAACCACTAAATTTGGAAATGTCCAGCTTCAATGGGAATTTAAACTGCTGCCCAAACGTGTCCTGTGGAAAAGGAGAGGGATTTTACACAAGGGCATGTAGTGATGGCCTTAAACCGAAAGAGTAGATTTAGATTAAATATTGGGAAGGAATTCATTACTGTGAGGGCAATTTCTTCCTAATTTCACTGAAATGTCTTGTGAAGTATCAGCTGTGTGCTGCATAATGTTTGACAACAGTGATTATGGTGTTTTGACTCAACACCCCTCATCCAACAGATGAAGAACATTTATAGACAATTAATTTGGACTGACCAAACATTCTAAAAGGGGAAATATTTCTGTCTTCTTTTTGAAATGGGAGATTTAATCTGGATGCCCCCACGCTGTGGAAGTACTGAGTGACAAAACGAGACAGATCAACCCCAGCCCCGTTACTGAGCTCAGGTTTCACCTCTGAGCGCTCAAATGTCACCGATGCAAAACCTGGCGGGAAATTCTGCCCAGCAGAGCTCGAGGCTCGCACTTCATCCCTCACAAATGAGCAGCAGGGAATCGGGAAGAGCTGGCTCTGCACAGCCAAACTGCAGGGGAAATGCAATTATCGGAAACATCCTGGTGTTTACAGAGAAATGGAAATATTTTAGTTTAGGAAAGTGCCTGCCAGGGGTTGCTGTGCCCCCGTTATTCTTGCTAGGTTAAACTGAACCTTCTCCTTCCCTAAAGTCTTTAGACTTGGAGAGGCCGTGATCCAGGGTAAGTTTTGCTGGTCAAGATGCACCAAGGGCAGAAAAAAAAATGAGGAAAAGAATAAGTTTTAGTGGAAAAGGAGAACCTGAGGTCATAAAGCTAAACCTTCCAAATTTGTTGGAGTTTTTTTAATGGCGCTACAACTGGATTTTCTTATTGTGTCTGGGTTGAAGACCCTTCTAAACTCAAGGGAAAGAGGCTTAAATATATTTTTTTTCCAATACCAGTTCTTGTTACGTTTTCATCTTTCCCAATATAAATTAAGGGTTGTCACAGTAAATGTGCTCCATCTAAAAACAGCTCAGAGCAAATCTGGGTCACTGATTTATGGAAGGATCTGCTCTCTGTCTGCAGGTTTTTTTGATATTTTTATAAATAACTATGACTACGGTATTGAAAAATGTATGTTTCAAGCTAATGGATGAAAGTTTTGGGAATTAAGAGTAGCCAGATGAAGGAAAGCAGAAACAATTTAAACAGAAGATCAATGGTACAGGTAGAAATGAGATCTAATTCAGATAAATGTAAAATACTCAACAAACACTGGAACAAACACTGACAAAGAGCATATATTAAATGAAAGAAGATGAGGGGAAAAATAAGAGAGTTATAGAAGGAAAATAAAGTAGAACAAAACAAAAGAAGGTGCTACATGGATGATTGAGGAGAAATAGAAAGGACAAACTAAATAAATTTCTGCATGGAAAGAAATTAAATGTAAAATTATAGAATTTATTAACATTAAATTGTACTTTCTTCAAATTCAAGGTCAAACCTACCATTGATCAGGTCGAGAATGAGCCATAAAAACCTCTGGCTATTTATAAACAATAAGCAGATAGTAATTCCAAGAGAAGTTTTAATGGGAGGAGGGACTTGCGTGGGAGCATCTATTTTAATTAAAGTCAGTAATGTTCCACTGCCAGCACTGGCTTCCCACTCTTTTTGTTTAGACTAAAAATATCCCTGTAAACCAATATTCCTTGTATCTCTGATCCGTGGAGCTGGAGGTTGTCAAATATTTGTTTTCCCTCTCTCAAACCTCTGAAATTCCTATGAACCCAGGAGAGGGAGGTGTCGTTTTCCTGCCAGGCTGCAGCAGGCTGGTGTCACAGCAGACACCTGCACAAACACCTGATGTTTGGGTTTCTGCTTCCATTCCCCTCTTCAACCCTAAATACCCCATTTATAACCTAGAGTGAAACATCCTCTGTCTCACCGTGCCAAAGCAAGGACGTTCAGAGCAGGGTTTTGTTCACCCACTCCTGCTGGTCACATGTGTTTATGGCTACATTGCAAAGAAAGGTTGTGATTCAAGTGAGTTTGTCACATAAGGCGTAAAGAGATAAAACAGAGAATTTGGGAACCATCCCTTCTGTTGTCAAAAATGTTGTCTTGGTGTGCGATGCCTTTTTTTTACTCTGTGATGGGTTTTTTCCCTATTTGACACAGTACTCCATACACAGCTGAAAAAATTAATATTGCACTCCTCATTTTGCATCTGGACAAAATGAGGCAGAGCCAGATTGGACAATTTGTCCTTTTTTGCTCAGGAAAAGCTGAGGAACTCAAAAATGCTTCCTCCCTTGGGGGCGTGCACCTCCCCTGGCTGCACCCTTCCAATCCAGGTCCTGGTGCTCATCACCTTCAGTCCCACTCCCTTCTCCTAAGAACACAAAACACACACAAAGAACGACAGAAAATCATGGTGCGCAAGAATCACGATGGCAAAAGGGCAAATCCAGTTCTTGGTGGTTTTCCCTTTTTGTTTCCCACTTCTATCCCTACGTTGCCTTCCTTTCATACCAGGAATTGTGCAGAGTGATGATTGAATTCGTGGTAGCAAAATTTGATTTCTCCCTGACACCTGAACAGCACAAAGTTTGCCAGTTTTTTATACCATGTGCCACAGATGGAAATTGGAGTTACTTTAGTTTAAGGGGGTCGGGATCTGACAAGAAATCTGGCAAAGTAAATCAAGTTATTCCCTTCTGCTCACAAGAATCGAGTCTGCCTAAAGCAATATCCTGTTCTGACAGAGATCAAGCAGAGAGGTTTCATAAATGAAGTAGGGCAGCTTGGATCAAAATAAATTGAGAGGGGCAGCAAAAAGGGATTTCTCTCTTGCCTTTGTTTGCATCATCTCCTGCAGAAAGAAAACTTCCCTTTTTCTGTTCTGTTCTCCTTTGTCTCTACAGGCAGAGATGCTGACGTGGGGTGCCAGGGGATGCTTTTCATAGGATTAAGGACAGCAGACAGGGGTGTAGAACATATTCTGATATTTTTGCGAATATATTTAGGTGAGTATTTTATTGGTGATTTGTAACAAGGCCTTGAAAACTGGGTCTATTTGGATTTTAACCTCTATTTTTATTCCAGTCAGGCCAGGTAGATGTGGTATAATCATAAAAATCTGTTTTAGCTTGGATACTCGATGAGAAGAAATCAGGCTGGTTTTAACACCAGCCTGAGGCAGCTGGGATTTTGATAAAATTCATCTCAACAGCCAGGCTGAGGGAGCTGGGATTATCCAGCCTGGAGAAGGGAAGGCTCTGGGGACACCTTGGAGCCCCTTCCAGTGCCTAAAGGGGCCTAAAAGGAGGCAGAGCGACTTTTTACCTGGATGGGTGTAAATGGGAATGGTCTTAAACTAAAGAAGGAGAGATTTAAATCAGGTATGAGGAAGGAAATCTTGGCTGTGAGGGTGATGAGGCACCAGAACAGGGTGCCCAGAGAAGCTGAGGCTGCCCCTGGATCCCTGGCAGTGTCCAAGGCCAGGGTGGATGAGGTTTGGAGCAGCCTGAGACAGTGGGAGGTGTAGAACAAGATGATCTTTAAGGTCCCTCCCAATCCAAACCAGTCTGGGATTCTGTGATGATACCAAAAATCTTGCTCGACAAACAGGCTGTGGGTGCAAGCTGAGGAATTATTCTGAACCATCTGTGCTGTCTTGTGGTGATGAAAACCACGAAAAGCATGCACGTGTTCAACAAACAGGGCGAGTTTTAGGTCCCAGGCTCACAGAATTTACTGACCTGAGGGAAGCTTTACCAGGAAAAGCAGGAAAATTTACACCTGGAGCCTGCAGCACTGTCCTGTAGTTGCAGTATTTTAGGATTTTCCTTTCTCTCCCATGGAGAATACAGATAAACTGTACTTTCTTAATCTCTGTGTTTTGTGTTAGAGCTGTACAAGCCATAACCAATAGGTCTTTGGGGGTGGATTGTCTTTGGCCAATAGACAATTGTTTATTACTGTGTATAAAAAGAAGTTCTTGTAAATAAAATTTTCTTCTTCGCCATCTTGAAGCCTGTGTGCCTGACCTCTCTACCTGCTTCCACAAATCCCATGAACAACAGAAAAGCAAACCATACTGTCCTCTGCTCCCCTTCTCCTCCCGTTACCTGTGCCCAGTCAGGGGCAGGGATGTCCTGCACGTTGGGGGACAGACACATCGCTCATTTTGATCTAAACAGGAGAAACCACACAGAACCATCCTAGGAATGCCTGCTGAGAATTACTACCTGGATTTATGTCTTTTATATTCCTGGCTTGGCCTCAGGCCATAAGCATAGACTTATTTATATTTAAAGGCACCTCTAAAGCTCATTTGGTGCAAAACCACACTCAAAACACAGCCACACTCCATTGAAGTTCCTTCCAGGGCCCAGGAGGAAGGCTGCCTACAAAAAGGAGGAGAAAACAAGAATAATAAATTGACCTACTAGATAAAGGAACAATCCAGCCTAAAATGTGAAAGGAAACCTGCTTTGCATAAAGGCCATGGAATGGCAAACACTGACTCTGTCCAAGGGGAGAATGAGTCCCAAAGAGTGTCAGATAAAGGGTCTTTTCCTCAATCTCCCACAAGCCTGTTGAGCCATCTGCCTGCCCAAATCCTGTCCTGCAGGGTATGCTCTTGCCCAGTGTCACAGAGCAAAATAACTTTGTCTCTGCTCTCTTGGAGAAGAACATCTTCCACTGAAAGCTTCCTTGGTTGCTGTGGGGTTGCTTGAGACGAAAGTTTCACTCCGTTTGCCAAAAGGTGTCACATGTTGGCTCAGACCCCACAGAGAAAACACCTGAAAAGAGGGAGAACCTTTACCTGTCGTTCTGTATTTCAGTCTTGTGCAACAGCTTCTGCTTCTAAGCAACACTGGTGCGGGCTGTGCTGTTGGGAACAATGCTCTCATTTTCGTTGAGAAGCTCTCAAAGTTCCTGCTGGAGGTGAGACTCATTTGAGCATGAAGAATAAACTAAAGGGCTGAGTGTCTTCACTCTGAAAAGCAAAATTACTTAAGCATGCACCCGTTCATATGGAACAAACTGTTCTGATCAGAAAACCTGCCCCAGAAATAGAATTGTTCCTTCTGCTCAATGCACTGAGGAGGTTTGCAATTTCCCGTAAGTTCAGACCACTTTTCAAATGTTGCATTAAATAATGAAGGCAGTGGGAGGAGGAGTCAGTCCAGCAGAACTTCATGACCCTCCACAGGTTTTAATTCAGTGCTTATCCATTCATTCAATTTGCAGACTGGAACAATTTCCTTCAAAGATTAAAGATGCTTGAAGCAAACGGTAGCATCAAAACTCGGGCTGAGGTTATCTAAAATGGACTGGATTAGGATGCTCTGAAGGCTCAGGTAATTCTGAGAAACAGAAAAAGGGATAATCTTGCTGTGGGAAGGATCAGTGATTGGGTTTTTCTACCTTCATACATATTCTCTATGATTTTTAGTAGACTGATTAGTTCCAGCCCTTGAAAGATGTATAAGCACCTGCTTCCTGTTGGAAAGCATTAAAGCCAGGAGGAATTAGATGCAGGTACATTGCCACGAGAGTGATTCATGAAGCAGCATCTTAATATTTCAGCCTTAAATCTAAGAGAGTTTTGTGTTTCACTTTAATTCTTGAAGAGGAATAACTCCACACAGACCGATGGACCAGGGGAAAGAAGCTTGGCAGAAATTTCTCTCAGAATCCACGGGGACCATAATTTGACCATGAGCCTGAGATGTGCCCGTGTGGCAAGAGAAGACCAACAGCATTTTGGGCTGCACTGCGAGAATCATGGCCAGCAGGGCAAGGGAGATGATCCTGCATGGACTCCCAGGATGGTTTGGGTTGGAAGGGACCCAAAAAATCATCTAATTCCAGCCCCTGCCATGGGACACCTTCCACTATCCCAGGGTGCTCTGAGCTCTGTCCAGCCTGGCCTTGGATGCTCCCAGGGATGACTTATCCACAGATTTTCTGGCCAAACTCATCTCAGCTCTGGTGAGACACATCTGGAGTGCTGGGTCCAGCTCGGAGCACCAGTACAGGAGAGACTGGGCAGCCTGGAGTGAGGCCAGGGAGGGACCCCAAAGATGGTAAAGGGATGGGAGCATCTGCCCTACATGGACGGGCTGAGAGCTGGAATAGCTCATCCTGGAGAAGAGAATCAGGGCATCTCCCGGTGTGTGTAAATTCCTGATCAGGGAGAAAAGACAGAGCAAGTGCCAGTGACAGGAAAAGAGATAAAAGGCAGAAACTGAAATAGCAGAAATTCCGTTTAAGCATAAGAAAACTCTTCAGTGTGAGGGTGGCTGAAGAGGAGCAGGTTGCTATGGGATGCTGTGGGGTCTCCATCCTTGGAGAGGTTCCAAAGCAATCTGGACATGGTTCTGCTCTGGTTGAGGCTCTGATCAAATCAGACTAAATAATCACCAGAAATCCCTGCCAAACTCAGCAATCCTGTCTCATTCCATTGGAAATTGTGCTTGGAATCAGTGCTCTGGAAAAGCCAAGCTTTCCAATACCCACAGACTTTCAGGTCTCTACAGCTGAGTGAGATGAATCCCATGGAACAATGAGAGGAAAACCATCCAACAGGATTTGTTTTCTAAACAAAGGGTAAAAAATGCAGCGTGACAATAAAAAGGAAATTAATAGTGAGAAAGCCATGTCCAGTTTGGGAAGCAGTGTTCATCACACACCAGATTTTCAAGTATTTAAAGTATTTTTTGGTCCCCTGTGAGTGTATTCTAATGATTATCAGAATTCTTTAAAACAAACAACAAAAAAAGCACTAGCACATATTTGCTTTTATTATATTACAGCCAACCTGTATCATCATGTCCCTGTGGAAAAAGGTTCAGAATGTATTTGGTTATTCACTTTAATATTCTCAACCAATAATGTAATCAAAAGAAAAACGTAATGACTGAGAAAAGCTTAAAATGAAACAAAATACATTGAAAAATCTTTAAACTTGTCTTCCAGGAAGATAAATTATTGTTGACTTAAAATACTTTAAAAAACACCTCAAAACACAAAGCAAAGAAAAAATTTTAAAATTTCCCACTCCCCCCAAAAAAAACCCCCAACCCACAACCAATACTGAAATTAGCATCCATGTAGCAGAAGAAATGCTTAGAAAATGGACTGTAAAGATTAAATTGATTTTACCTTAATTCAGTCAATGAAAAATTATATGCTCGGGCCATTTTAAATACTTGCTCTTCCTGTGTAGTCAGAGAAAAGGAAGAAACACTCCTTGAAAAGCCAAGGTCGTCCGTTTTCAGGGGTGAAACACTGTCTGTTATATTTTTAACCATTATGTTGGTTATTAAAACCTTCTAATCAATGACTCACAAAATTTGGTTTCATGGAATTTGAATAAATATGAAAAGAAATCTGTAATTTTCTGACTTAGTCTGAAAAATTGTGATGTGTTGTGTAGAGCATCTACAAGGCAGATTTTGAGAAGGGAAAGAACCAGGTAAAACTTTCTCCAGATACACACCTGAATAAATAAATACTCAACCAGAGGACAATTTTTACTTTCTCCATCAAAAGGAGGTGCTGACATCCATGGAAATGATCCAGTAAAACACTTTTCCTGAAAAAAAAAGAAAAAAAAAATGACTCGAGGCCAAATATTTCATGGAGCTACAAAGATTGGAGAAGAAATGAAAGGCAAGGAGAAAATGGTAAAGGAAAGTTTTGGATCAAGTGTTCCTCTGATGTCAAAATATTTATGTTTCATTTTTACTGTTACCTTTTGGTCCTTTTAAAAAAAGATATACATATATACTGTATATATGTTATACACATCGTTTATTATTTTATGCCTGATATTAATATAAATAATGTTTTGACCTTGCAATAATTGAAAATATGATAGAATTTTTTGTTGTGTTTAAAACCTAAAACTGCGCTCTTTTTCTTGCTCAAAAAGCTGTTTTACTCCTAGAAATTCCAGTGAAAAGAGGTTTCTGTTTCTGCCTCATAAAATCTCAACTATGACTTAAGTGTGTGAAGTACTGAGCACTTTAAAACACAGACAAAAATGGCTCTTTGTTCCATCCCCGCTCGAGTGCTCTTTATTTTTAGCAGCCAGAGACATTTCCACATCCCCAACAAGCACTAAAAGCAGCTGTGATAGAAGACGGGCTGAAGACAACTTAACCTGAAAATGGGTGCAGCTGCCTCAGAGTCTTACCTTTGTTTCTCTAAAATATTTGTTTATTTTAATTCCTAAAAAAAAAAGTGGCTTGCAGAACAGAAAAAAAAAAGTGTAGAAACTTCTGTTTGAAAAAAAACTTATTTTAGCATCCAAAAGCCATTATTTTTGTTTCTATTTAGAATTTAAACCAATCTATTGAAATATTTCATACGTTATTATTTCAACATCCTCATTTCCTTTTTTAAATTTGGCAGTTCCAACTCTTTCTTATTTAATATTAATTTTTAAACACCTTCTATTCCAGGATGCAGCAATTAAAAAAATAAAAAGCAACAGTTTCAACTGAACTTTCTCAGCAGTTGATGAAGAACAAAGAGAAAAATGTCTCCAAAAAACACAGCTTGCATTTATACATGGCCTTCTTAATTCCATTATTGCATCTTGCAGGGTAAGTATATGAAGCTGTCTTTATTAGCATTGCTGCATCACTGTCAGACAAATTGTTCTTCTCGCTTTTGGTTTTCCACACAGAAGTTTGGAAGTTTTTGGTAGCACAGTGAGGAATTTGTTGATTCTGAGCTTGGTTTTGTGCAGAACCTGAAGGGAAGGGGCAGCCGGGGGGGTCGGGCTGTGCTCCCAGGGGACATCAACAGGATGAGAGGAAATGGCCTCGAGCTGTGCCAGGGGAGGGTCACGTTGGACATCAGGGGAATTTCTTCATCAAAAAAGGTTGTTAAACATTGGAAGGGGCTGCTCAGGGAGGTTTGGGGTCCCCACTCCTGGAGGGGTCCAAGGAATCCCTGGATGTGACACTCAGAGCTCTGGGCTGGGTACAAGGTGGGGATTGGGCACAGCTTGGACTCCATGGGCTGGGAGAACTTTTCCAACCTTAAAGATTCTGTGACTCCACATCTGAGGGAGGAATGAAGGTGGGAAGAGGGAGAGATGGTTTGGAGAGGTCCAGAAATGGAATTACCGCATGTTTTTTTTGCAGGTGTTTTGTTCCTGTGTTGTAACTCCCCAGAGCTCTGTTTTTACATGATGACAATGAGGGCACATTCCATTCCTTGATTCACTTTTATAAGTGGGGAAAAAAGTATTTGAATGCACAAATCTTTCTGGGACAATGTTGCAGAGCAGAAAGGCCTTACAAAATGAAGGCCTTGTTACCCTTGTAAAATCCCTGCTCACTTCTGTTCCTTTGGCTAACTAGAAAAGCATTCTGGGAATGACTCATCTCAACTGGAGGTGAAAAACAAGTTACATAATTGTAAAACGATTATTAGAACCAATTAGTGCTCTCACTGTGGGGCTGGTGGTTGGTTCCATCTGATGCCTGTTCCTGTTGTGGTCTGTGGTGGTTGGTTAAACACACTTGTTGTGCCTCACAAGTCTGTGAATTGATAACAAGCTAACAGTTTAAGAACCCCGGATTTTGGTAAAAAAGGGTCTTTGCCGTACCATCATGGAGATGGTGTGTGTTTAACGCCACAGGACAGCACTGAAGGATTGCTCCAGATGAAGGACACCAGAATCAGACTCGGTTCACATCCATGACTGCTTGGAGCCAATTGTCTGGAGCCGGATTTCTCTTGGCAGCAGCTTCGGGATGCTTTCCTGAAGGGGAGTTGGTTTGGGCAGGGAGCCTGGGTGGATGTGCCTGGGACTGAGATCCACTGAGAAGCAAGGAGAAGGAGAATTGGAATTGGCAACCAATCCAGATCATTTCCTGTAACTCCCCTAACATCAATCCTGAAAAACGAATGGAACGGGAAGGCTGCAGGATGTATGGCGACACAACAGCCACTGAAAAACCTTGTTGTTTATGGAAGGAGTCTGAAATGTTCCTAAATCACAGCTCTAATCACTGCACATAGGAATTATTTACTGCACTGGGACAGTGTCTATAATAAGTCACTGCAAGAGGATCCTAATTTCTCTTGAATTCTATTTACAGCGCATAATTTAAAATTTATTAGCAACTTACAACTTTCCAGTTTACTGACCTTTCTGGAAATTCAGGACACAGAACAGCCCCCAGAAATGCCTTTGGGATTGTACTGGAGCAGCTGGATTTCTGAAAGTCCTGGTAGTTTTTTTATGGAAAAGGAATGTTCCTCTGAATGACTGTGGTTCCCTGGGAACTGGTAAGGAATTCAGTTCCAGTGAGTAAATCAAATCTAACCTGGTGCTGTGAAGAATGTACTTCTGTAGCTGCTATTTATTGTGATGAGTTTTATGGAAAGAACCCATGAGGTCAGGAGCCACTTCTGCAATGACACATGGGAGAAAAGCATACAAAGTTCAGGAATTCCTGTTAATTCAACCCCATTTTGATGGTAGCCAACTTCTGTTCTTGTCTGTCCCAACGGAGATGTTAAGGAATTAAGGCTTTGAAGGAATTGAGGCTTCTAAGGAATTAAGATTTCCAGGGAACAAGATACCCTTCCTCTCCCCTTCACAGTGAAAACCCCATGTACTGATGTTTTTCTGAAGTAGCATTAATTTTTTTCATCGTTGCTATTATGGGCTTAAATTCTGGAAATGTGCTGAAAACAGGGTTGATAACTCAGGGATGTTTTACTTATTTCTAAGCAACACTTGCACAGTCAAGGCCGTTTCTCCTCCTCATACTGCCCTGCTAGTGGGTAGACAGGACAGCTGATTCCAAATGTCCCAAGGGATATTCCAGACCCTATTAGAGGGAAATTTTGTCAGGGATGGCTGCTTGGGGACTGGTTGAAAATTCCTTGGTTGGTGATGAACAATTGTTTTTCATTTGCGTCACTTGTTTTTCTTGGGGTTTATTGCTCTCTCTCTCTTTCCAAAAAATTATTCCCATTTCAGTATATTATTATATTATATTATATTATATTATATTATATTACATTATATTATATTATATTATATTATATTATATTATATTATATTATTACATTATATTATATTATATTATATTATATTATATTATATTATATTATATTGACATGTAATGTCATATATCATATCATATCATATCATATCATATCATATATTATATGAATGTTTATTGTTCTTATTATTGTTATTGTTACAATTATTATTTTATTTCAATTATTAAACTGTTCTTCTCTCAACCCCCAAGTTTTCTCTCTTTTACCCTTCCAGTTTTTCCCCCCATCCTGCTGGGAGCAGAGAGTGAGTGAGCAGCTGTGTGGTGCTGAGCTTTTGGCTGGATTTAAACCACAAGGTTCCTGTACAGGGGGATCTATGTATTTCCAGAGAACTGAAAGCCAACTCAAAAAATCAGAATTCCAAGCACAAATTTTTGAGATACTTTTTGAGATACTTTTTGAGATAAAAATTAAGTAAGCTGAGGAGTAAACAAGGGAGACAACACCACAACTGTGCAGGTGATTTCTGGGTGAGAGTCCCACACTCAGTGACAGCAGCACTGCAGGGCTGACTGCCATGAGAATTAATTGAAAGGGATGGTGGAAAGCACTGAGAAAGAAGAGAAAAAAATGGAGTTTCTAGGACTGGATTCTTCACATTTTGAGGGAAGACAAGTGAGAAGGCAAACACATCACCAAAAGAAACCGTGGAGTCTGAAGGAAACTTGGACAAGACACAAGAGTGTTCCTTCTGTAGGAGCCAAGGTTTGAAGCGTGTCATCAAGTCTGTTTGAAGAACACTTGGAATACGCTGAAATTCTGGACTTGGGAAGCCATCACTAAAATTCAGTTTGACTTTAATAGAAGAGGGTCTCCTTCCAGAATTTTTTGAGGGCTTTTTCAAGGACTTTGGGTGTCAAGAGTCATCAATCTACCAATGCTATAATCCAATTTCATTAAAAAATTCCAGTCATTGTAATTTTCTTCTTTCACTGCAAACAAAGGCAATAAAGAAATAGAATATTAGAGCACCAATGGATGCTTGACTCTTGACCTCTAATTTCCTTTCTTTATTAACTATGTAGAAAATTATTTTATTTTTGGAAGAATATGAATAGTTGAGACTGCCCTGAAGAGTTATTACCTTCCCAGAGCAACGAGCATTTTGTGTTCCTTTTCTCAAAGACAAATGAACAAAGCAAACAAATAAGTAAGTAAACGAACTTGGATCCTTTTGGAACAAAATAAAAAGATGGTGAAGGGTATGAAAACTAAGATACCTTTTTAACCAGGGTGGGTGCACGCATAAATCAAAATGAATTTTAGGAAAACAAGATGAGTCCAATGAGCTTCAAAATTAAAGCTCCTGAGCAGGAAGTTTATTTCATGCCTTTGGGTGGACAATGCCTATTTCTTATTTTCACCTCAGGAGAGGGGATAGTGCTGCTTAATATGATGAAGGGAATTTGAAAGGCTTTTTAGTGTTTATTGCATGGGAATCCCATAAAAGCAAAAAGAGAGGATGGGACCCAGGAAAAATGGATTTGTACAGAATAAGCCCCAATAGGCTCAGTGAAATGAGCTGAGAGGTCAGTGGGGTTGAGGGGGAAAAGAGAGAAAAAAAATATTGGAGTTACCAGAAGATAATCCATTATCCTTAAGATTTTAAGGTGAGGGATGAGGATACAAATAGGAAAGAAAAATAAAAGGAAGCCTTAGGAAAAAGGGTTGGAAGTCTGGGTGATATTTATAAATCTGGTGAGGGATATTCCCATAAAGACCATTCCCATCTGACATGGAAGATTTGGGTTTTGAGGTGGGGAGAAGGTAGAGTTGGCTCAGACTCCTGAATCATGTGTTTGGTTCTGCAAAGCTTGTGGTCAGTCTGGATTTGAGCACCGACCAACTTATCCCAACACCTAATCTGTGTTGCCATCACTTCCTTTGCATCCATCAACCCTCAGTGATTGATGCCTCTTCCAGCCCTGTTGGGAGGAAAATTCCTGTGCACTTCAGTCAGACTGGGGCTTGGGGTCCCACCAAGGAGGACCCTGAGCAGAATTAGCTCATCCCAGATGATCCCAGCGAGCTGAGAATCTGCAGATCTCCCCTCATGGCACCATTTTCACTCCAAACCACATTTGCTTATGTTGTGGTAGCGTTCTAATATGTCAACCTGATGAAATGCAAATAGGTGTGTGCAGCTGAATTATTGTCTATGCCTGAAGGCAGCTCCTGAGAGATTTAATTTTCCATTTGTATTCTTGCTATTTAGCAAGTTGCATTTGCCTCGTTATAATTGCAGAGCCTCAGTAAATAAGCACAAAGCAGAAGGCTTTGCTAAGTCCCTCTTCTTAAGAGACTATGAAGGGGAACTAATTTATTTCTAACACGGAGGCGTCCAGACAATTTCACCGTGTCTTGTTCCAATTATGAAGGCAAAATGAGAACTAAAGCCACATTTACTCAGAAACTGGAGATATCTGCTCTAATTTTGGTTAATTCTGTCAAGTGCCTTTTGACAACTGGAGAAATTACTGCAGTTTGTTTGCTTTTCCTCTGGATAACTTTAAGCTCTCTATGAAAGCGTTGTTGTGCTGTTTATTTGGATAAAATTGTCCGTTTGTTTGGGTATGGAGAAGCTCTTGGCTTTTCCTGATGGGCCATGGCACAGGATTGAGCAGGATCGAGACCTGGGTGTGATGATCCAAACCATTTCCATGTTATCCCACTCCTTGGAATGATTTATCTGCTGTGCCCACCAATTCCCCACAGCAAAGAGAGCTGGGGATCACCATCCTGTTCCCAGGAGAGGCAGGGGAATATTTCATAGGAAAAAAGGAAAATTAGCAGAAACCTACAGACAAATTGTTTGTTTTTTTATCCTGCCAGACTTTGCAGACATCTGAATTCTTTTCCTGGGAAAGCGCATCTGGGATGTCCCCTTGTAGACACCAAAGAATTTATTTTCATTCTGAGATCAAGAAATAAGGAATAAGATATTGGTCCAATATATTTTGCTCGTGTTTAATTGAAAAATGAAATATTAGTAGGAAAATGTCATTAAGTTTGATCTTTCATAACAGGCAAAGTAGTTAATGTATTTTGCACACTAATGTGTTTAATTTTCTAAATTAATTTCTGTGTCTCACGAGAGTATTTGTTCATTGGTTATTGTTGCAATACCCAGAATTTGTCCCACCTTTTAAAATCAAGAATACAACTTTTACTAAAAAACCTGTTACTTCCCTTATTCAAACTATTTTGGATGGCAAAGAGACATTAACAATAAATAAATAAATAAATAGGGGGTTACACTGAGGGAAGTTCTGCAGGATATTCCATGATTTTATGAGAAGCTCCTGGGCAGGTTTTTGCCACATTAAGCTGCCAACAGGATAATGAATCCACAGGTAACAGAGAAGTGATTGCAGAATAATTTGGGTGAAATTGCAGGGCTTTGTGGTCATAAAATCCTGTTAATTTCCCTCTAATCAAGGGCATGGTGTTTGTTCTTTATTAAAAAAAGGGAATAGAACAAAATTAGAATCTCATCATCTTGACTAAGATAATATTAATATTATGAATTAATAATGGTAATTCCTAGCTTATTTTGCTTTATTTGGATAAGCATTTGCCTTTGGGTGGATCGAAGTTGAAATATATCATGAAGCAAAAAGAAAAAAAATCTGTTTTCTATAGAAACAGAGAAATATCTTTGAAGAGTTTGTAGCTGGCAGAGTTAACTAAGTTAAACTTGCTGATGCTGCAATCTTCATCCATCTCAGTTCTGGGGAGGGGGGAAAAAAGGACAGATCAATGTTCTTTAAAGTGCTTTGTTTTGTTTAGAAGTGACAACATTCATTACTGCTCCCGTTGTAAATCACTTCATTCATTAACAGCGCACGACCAAATTGCTTCTTATTCTCTCTGAGAATCATTAGTAACTCTCCAAATCTCGGATAATTACGGCTTAGTTTTTTTTTTTCTAAACAACACCTGTGTCACTGTTAAAGCTTTCTAGAAGCTGGTTTTGAAAATAAAATAAAATAAAAAAGGACAACTTTCCAAGTCTCATTTGCATGTAGCTCCCATAAATTTGTTCCCCAAGAATTCATTGAAATACAAGAAAAAAATGCCTGAATTTTCAGAGTTTGATTGGAACTCTCAGTTGTTGGAGTAATAACACTATATAATATAAATAATAACATTATTATAATATATATTGTAATAATATATTATAATATTATAATACATTTATAATAATATGAAATACTGTTATACATTCCTGAATGTTAAAGATATCTTCCAGCCTTCCTGCTTTTTGTTTTAAGTTTTGCTGTGGAAATCAATCTTTCTGCCTTCAAGCTCTCTTGGATTTTACACTGCTCTCCTTAAATCCGTCTTCTGTTTTTAAAAAGGTGGGAAAATCCCATTGGATACTGAGCTCACCCAACAGAATATAAGTGTACAGCTAATTTAGAAATGACACCAATCACATGAGGTCACCCAAATTTTGGGATGGTTGTGACTGACTGAATTTAGATTTGCATTCTACATTTTACTGGCAGTTTACTCTGAAGAGTGCTGTATCTCCACACCAGAAATGTAAAGTATTTGTATAGTTATGTTCCACTCTCCACACCCAAAAGGAATCTGGTTGGAAAAGACATCTCATGGGAAACATGAATGCTGATGGCATCAGCTGGAATAAAACTGGGTAAGGAACAATCTGCACAAGCAATGGAAAGGGCAAAAAGCTTTGGCCACAGGGTCTGAGTAACTGCTGGAACCAGGATGAGGAAAGAACACGAACAAGTTTCATCATTTCATCATATCTGATTTCAGCATCATTTAATCATTTAATCATTTAATCCCAAGGGTCTATGAAACAAACTTTTAATAAATGTGGATGATAACCCAACAATTTTATTTCAAAGGGATGACATAAATCATGAATCCAGGAAATTTTCTTCATGGATTTCTCACCAAACACTCCCTTAAGCACAAACATGAGAATAAAACCCCCCAATTATCACAAAAACAATGGAACTGTTTTATATTGATTTCTCTTTCTCAGCTGTTAGAAGCAAAACATTGAAAGCGTTCTTTCCATTCTAGTGGCTTTTCACCTCTTCATTGTGATGGGAAATTTGTACTGACATGCTTGACCTATAAAAAATCCCTCAGAAAGTCTTGATCAATATCTGGGAGATGTTTTGAAACACTTTCACGAAAGGCACTATAAAATTAGAAGTGCTTTCCTTACTTGTACTCTGACACTAATATTTACCTTTAGCTTGGGCTTTTGGCAGAGTTTTCAATCTCTGTTCCCATTTAAGGAAAACAATCCTGCACAACTTTCCAGTGGGAAGAAAAGGAGGGAATGTTCTCCATTTCCCGTCCTTGTGAAGTGTACATTTTTCCCTATTAACATCCTAATCTATTCACAAAAGAGAAATAATGCATCAAAATAAAATTTTCTACGACACCATATCATTAAACTCATTGAAAGGGGGAATAAGTAATAAATAATAGTTGGGGGAGAGAAAAAGCAGGTGTTTAAATGGTCTGAAGAACGTCACTAAATATCTCTTTTCCCTTTTAACCAATCCACAATGAAAAAACCCAGGTATTTTACAGCCAGACACAACGTACAAAGTGCAACTAAAACCAGGAATATTTTACAATCTCAGTTCATTCTTGAGAATAAGGAAGAAATGGGTGTAGAGGCGAGAACAAATAGTTCAGAAAGGCTTTATGATTTCTGCCGGTATTTTCTTAGGAACTACTTGACTTCTCTGTGCTCTGGCTTTTCTGTCTGAACAGCCGAGAAATCAGTCCTCAGCCTCCTGGAAATGGTTTTAGGAGGCTGATTTAGCCCATATACAATTTTTTGGTTTTTTAAAAAACACAAAATATGTATTTTTTTTTTTACTGGCTCATGTTTCCAGTGCATTTTAACATTTTCCCTCTGAATACTGTGTTCTGACTGGAATAACCTTGCACCAGTCTGCAATTCAATAGGGGTTTAGTTACGCTGGGTTTCAATCTGTTTGAAGTGTGCACATGGGTTTATCAGGATTCACAGTTCATCTAAGGAAGACAAGCTGAACTCCTTCGTGGTTTGGGATGACTGTCACACTCAAGTATAATCTTGTCTAAGCCCTCCTGGTTTTGTCCTCAACTTTGTCACACCGACTCTGTGAAGATCAACCTCTCCTCCATTAATCTGCCATTTCACAGGGATGCTTTGCCAAATCCTGTTGCTTTTTCCCACCTCAAAAATCTCTAAATTCCATCCAACTGGGCTCCACTAAGCCCAGATGTAGATGTTTGCTGGCCCTCATCACTGCTGTTTTTGGTTTTAGTTCTCTTTAATTTCCTCAGCTCTCATAGCCCCTTCAGACAAGTTTTCTCCTAATAAAACATTACAGCAACGTTTCTCACTCTCTGGTTTGACAAGGCAGAGCTGATCAAACCGCCTTGGGGTGGGTTTGATTTCATCTCATTTGATTTAATTTCCTTATTTCACCCTCAGTTTGGAACTGAAATCACACCACCTGACCCCCCTCACCTTTCTCTGACTCCATTCTCACCATTTCTCCTTTTTCTCCCTCTCTGCCCACAGGCTCTCAAGTCATGGGGTTAAATGGACCTGGGAAGGGAAAGAGAAGAGGTGAGAAAAGGGATTGAGCAATCAGCTACAACTGCAGGGTACGAGTGTGCTGCACAGTAAATAATGCCAATACCCTTAAATCCACTGCTGCAATAATGAACCACAGGATCATAGAATCCCAGAATAGTTTGGGTTGGAAAGGACTTTAAAAATCATCTCATCCCACCCCTGCCNAGGAAAGAACACGAACAAGTTTCATCATTTCATCATATCTGATTTCAGCATCATTTAATCATTTAATCATTTAATCCCAAGGGTCTATGAAACAAACTTTTAATAAATGTGGATGATAACCCAACAATTTTATTTCAAAGGGATGACATAAATCATGAATTCAGGAAATTTTCTTCATGGATTTCTCACCAAACACTCCCTTAAGCACAAACATGAGAATAAAACCCCCCAATCATCACAAAAACAATGGAACTGTTTTATATTGATTTCTCTTTCTCAGCTGTTAGAAGCAAAACATTGAAAGCGTTCTTTCCATTCTAGTGGCTTTTCACCTCTTCATTGTGATGGGAAATTTGTACTGACATGCTTGACCTATAAAAAATCCCTCAGAAAGTCTTGATCAATATCTGGGAGATGTTTTGAAACACTTTCACGAAAGGCACTATAAAATTAGAAGTGCTTTCCTTACTTGTACTCTGACACTAATATTTACCTTTAGCTTGGGCTTTTGGCAGAGTTTTCAATCTCTGTTCCCATTTAAGGAAAGCAATCCTGCACAACTTTCCAGTGGGAAGAAAAGGAGGGAATGTTCTCCATTTCCCGTCCTTGTGAAGTGTACATTTTTCCCTATTAACAGCCTAATCTATTCACAAAAGAGAAATAATGCATCAAAATAAAATTTTCTACGACACCATATCATTAAACTCATTGAAAGGGGGAATAAATAATAAATAATAGTTGGGGGAGAGAAAAAGCAGGTGTTCAAATGGTCTGAAGAACGTCACTAAATATCTCTTTTCCCTTTTAACCAATCCACAATGAAAAAACCCAGGTATTTTACAGCCAGACACAACGTACAAAGTGCAACTAAAACCAGGAATATTTTACAATCTCAGTTCATTCTTGAGAATAAGGAAGAAATGGGTGTAGAGGCGAGAACAAATAGTTCAGAAAGGCTTTATGATTTCTGCCGGTATTTTCTTAGGAACTACTTGACTTCTCTGTGCTCTGGCTTTTCTGTCTGAACAGCCGAGAAATCAGTCCTCAGCCTCCTGGAAATGGTTTTAGGAGGCTGATTTAGCCCATATACAATTTTTTGGTTTTTTTAAAAACACAAAATATGTATTTTTTTTTTTTTACTGGCTCATGTTTCCAGTGCATTTTAACATTTTCCCTCTGAATGCTGTGTTCTGACTGGAATAACCTTGCACCAGTCTGCAATTCAATAGGGGTTTAGTTACGCTGGGTTTCAATCTGTTTGAAGTGTGCACATGGGTTTATCAGGATTCACAGTTCATCTAAGGAAGACAAGCTGAACTCCTTCGTGGTTTGGGATGACTGTCACACTCAAGTATAATCTTGTCTAAGCCCTCCTGGTTTTGTCCTCAACTTTGTCACACCGACTCTGTGAAGATCAACCTCTCCTCCATTAATCTGCCATTTCACAGGGATGCTTTGCCAAATCCAGTTGCTTTTTCTCACCTCAAAAATCTTTAAATTCCATCCAACTGGGCAGCTCCACTAAGCCCAGATGTAGATGTTTGCTGGCCCTCATCACTGCTGTTTTTGGTTTTAGTTCTCTTTAATTTCCTCAGCTCTCATAGCCCCTTCAGACAAGTTTTCTCCTAATAAAACATTACAGCAACGTTTCTCACTCTCTGGTTTGACAAGGCAGAGCTGATCAAACCCCCCTGGGGTGGGTTTGATTTCATCTCATTTGATTTAATTTCCTTATTTCACCCTCAGTTTGGAACTGAAATCACACCACCTGACCCCCCTCACCTTTCTCTGACTCCATTCTCACCATTTCTCCTTTTTCTCCCTCTCTGCCCACAGGCTCTCAAGTCATGGGGTTAAATGGACCTGGGAAGGGAAAGAGAAGAGGTGAGAAAAGGGATTGAGCAATCAGCTACAACTGCAGGGTACGAGTGTGCTGCACAGTAAATAATGCCAATACCCTTAAATCCACTGCTGCAATAATGAACCACAGGATCATAGAATCCCAGAATAGTTTGGGTTGGAAAGGACTTTAAAAATCATCTCATCCCACCCCTGCCATGGGCAGGGACACCTCCCACTGTCCCAGGCTGCTCCAAGCCACATCCAACCTGGCCTTGGACACTTCCAGGGATCCAGGGGCAGCCACAGCTTCTCTGGCCACTCTGTCCCAGGGCCTGGCCACCCTCACAGGGAAGAATTTCTTCCTAATGTCTAACCTAAACTTCCCCTCTTTCAGTTTAAACCATGATTGCTCCCAGGGAACTACATTTTCCTCATTAAACCCACAACTAATAGACAAAACCCCCCAATTAAATCCATGTATTTCTCTGTGTTTATCAGACAGCCTCTCTGCAGGGCTTTTAGCTGGCCTCAAACAAGCAGTGCCCAGTTCTGAATCACTTTATCTTCTCTGCCCAGAAAGGGAAAGGAAATGGAGTTTTACACGCAGCAAAGGAAGGCAGAGAGGGGAAGTTTGAATCCTGGCTGCAAGGAACTGATAAAGCATCCATTAAAAATGTCAGTGTAGCAATCTAGCTCCACAGACATGACGAATACCAAAGGAATTAGGCTGTTGTGGTCCATGGCAAACAGGTCAGACAAGCTGAATGTTCTGCCTCTTGGATGTCTCCCACAGTACTAAAAGTTTTTCAGAACTCCAAAGCGTGAGAGCAAATATGATTTTTCTTCTCTGATTGGAACCTGGGAGTCAGGGATGTTGTTATGGGGGGGATCAGAGCAGTCGCTGTTCTGGGGAAAATTTCTGAGGGATGGTGAGCACATCTTTAGATTTTTAGGACATAACAATGCAGAGAAAGCATCTCTTTGAGTAGATAAGAGGGATATTTCTCTTCTGGCAGCCGCTTTATGGGGAGAGCTGTTGAGGAAGAGTTGGCTTTCACTGAGAAACTCAAAATCATCAATGCTAAACTGCTCCCACTTTTGTTGCCAACAATTTCCCTCTGCTACACTTTGTGGATTGTATGAGAGGCTCTTCACAGTGCTGGCAAAAGCCACAGTCCACGGCTCTGGACAGTGTGGGACATTATAATTTTATCTTCTTCTGTTTGGGGTCTCCTATGTCTGCATCAAATGAGTTGTTCCACCATTCCTTGGCACACAAACCCACTTTTTAGACCATGTATCCCAACAAAACCAGGGTTCTCAGTCTCAGACAGCAAATATCCAGAATACCTGCAAGGTTCTAAATGCCAAGCACTCCACAGATTGAATTGGAGTTAAAAAATTTAGAGGAAAGGCAACCAAAATGTGAAGAAATCGAGGTAGCAGCAGCATGGCACTAACAAATCACTCACCACTGGCTGTGAGAGAAGGATCCACAGACTGCAACCACAGAAGGAAATAATAAAATAGGGCAGAGAGCTTTACCCGGCTTTTAAAATAAGTAAGATATCACTGCTAACATAGAGATGACTGAATTCAGTTCTTCCTCACAAATGAGTGTGAAATGAAATTAATCCATTCAGCAACACCACTGGGCTGCTCCTTAGGTCACGAGGGGAGATTCCTTGGGATTGAGGTTTGGATGGGGCAGAGCCATCCCAGGAAGAGGGATGAGACATTAACAGCGCTGGCTGTCATTGGCTTTGTTCAAGCCAAACCCCAGAGCTGAACTCTGAAACTCCACCTTATTCAGGTTGCTGGTTTAGCATGGGTAAAACAAAGAAATAATTGCATTTCCCCTCTGTCTGTGGGTAAATATGATCAGCCCAACCTTTCCCAGCGTGCCACACAGATGTTTCTATTTTTCCTCCATCAGTTGTGTCGCTTATAATTGATGCCCTAATCAGTCTATGCCAGCTCGCAGAAGTTTTTTTCTCTATTTTTCAGTCATATTTCTTTCCACATGAAAGACGAGAGTAATTGTGCTCAGCCCACAAGTTTCTACACAGAACATTTCACTTTGGGCTCAGTGTTTAGTTCATATATTTTAAAAATGGTCCCTCGTGAGGTTGCAAGTATGAAAAAAAAGTCATGAAATATTTCTTGAAATAACCCTGCAGCATTGTTTGGTTTTTAGGATAAATTTCTTATATTTACAGTGCGGTATTTGTGAAGAACACCAGCAAATATGTCCTTGAGTTAAATGGGCACTTGTTTCTTGTCACCCAATATGTTTTCTTTTGACGCATTAGGATGTGGAACAGAATGATTTATGGCACATCAATAAATAGATTACCTCAGCTTGGAAGAATAAGAAGAAAAAATGAATAAATGCATGCAATATTTTGCAGTATAATAAGAACGAGTATTTAAATAGCTGGGTATAATCAGGCACAAGCTCTCCTGGTTTCAGATGAACACTGTGTTCTTTCTTGTGGTGTGTAAAAAATAAAGTTGTAAAAGAAAATCTCTCACTTTCAAGATTTCTGGATGACTTATGGTCCGTGTTATATCAACAACTAAACTGAGCTTTTTTATTAAAAAGAGAAGATTGAAGTGCAACACTAAAATGATCAAATAAATATAGTTATGTTAATATGAACATTTTTTAAAAAAAGATTCTGCAAACAAGAACTAGAAAAATGCCACTTTTTGGATCAGATTTGTACTGAGGGAGATCTTTATATTTAGAACTTATAACTATTATTCAGAAGGAAAACTGTTTTCCACTGAATTAAACTTAAGAATGCTTCATTTCATAGATGTTAACAGACACAGCAGGTTCCCTGTAGAACCAGTCATGCAGACAGTTTTTCACTCTTGGATATCCCTTTTTGGGTAATAAAAATTACACCTTGGAGGGGCTTTTTCCCCTCCTGAAAGACCACAGGTTGGCTGGGGTGACGTGAAAAATGGACAATCATTTCAATCATCTGTGTTACCAATCCCACAAAGGAAGAAGAGGCAAAGTGCACGTGCACAAAGTTGTGAATTAAATTCTCTTCCTTCATTTTGTGCAGGATATTATCGATGGTGTAGGAAAATAATGTCTGTGTGGGGAAAGTCTTTCATTTCGACATTTTTCTGCTATCGAGATGCATCTGTCAGCTCAAACTCACCTGGAAACGGCAGAACTCCACGTTTTCCTTCGCACATTTAAAACTAAAGCACAAGCAGGCGCTGAAAGTTGTTGGAAGAAGTCGCTGAAGATGTGTGGTGTGCTCTGTCAGGAGACGATCTGAAGGCCAAGAGCAATCATTTCAAAGTCAGCAGGAGGACAGCTCTGTTACATAAGGTGCAAAATGCCTGAAATAGCTCTGCCACGAGGGCTCTGTATAGAAAATGCTATATAAAGACAGGCATTATTTATTCACTATGTTGATTCCGCTTGATTTTGCCTCAATTCTTTTCCAAAATTAGGACAAAAAGGTGAGTGCATGAAAAAAGCAATGCGAGGCATCCAGCCTGAAGTCCTTCAGAGGAAGCTGTTTTACTCTCTTGCCAGGAGCAGTGATTTGTGTGCATTCTTCACTATATGGACAATTTTAAAGAGACGGGACATAACTCAGAGCACTTAGACCGTGGTGCTGAGATGGGTGTAGGGTTATTGAAAGTCCTTGCAGGGGTATAATTTCCACTAAAAATCACAGATATTCTGCTCATAGAAAGCTGAAGATGAGCTACAATATCAAACCTAATGAAGGTCTAATACAAATTTTTCCTGAATGGCTCTGATCTGCAATCGAAGCCCGGGATATCTGCACAGGGAATGTCCAGCAGGAGAATCCCACCCAGCAATACCACAATTTACTAAGCTCAGCAATATTAACCAACATTTCCACAGGGAAGTGACCCCCTTTCCCCCCTCACTGAGAATTAGCCACTTAAAGAATGTCATGCTCACCTTTATTTTAATTTCTGCTGTCCTTTATTATTCTCTCCGTACTCTTCCTCTCATCATATTTTGGGCATCGTCACAAATTCATGCTCATGATCTGTGAAAACCTCACATCTTTAAGAACGAGGCCGAGGCACTTTGAAGAGATAAAAGACATCACAGCAGGATATTTCATAATACCTAGAAAGGAAAGGGAGCTGCATTTCCCCTCTCAGCTACAAACACTCTCATTCAGTCTGACTGAAAGCCCTGATGCCTGAGCCATGTGAGACCCATGAGAAAACCATCCCAAACACACAAAAATGGGCTTGAGTTACAGCCCTCCAAAATCTGTGCTGTCTTTGAGGAAAATAAGTTTAAGGCTTTGTTTCTGCACAGCTGCTGGAGCGGTCAGTGGGAACTAGAAACTTCTGTGGATGAATTGTGCTGTGTGTCTTCCCAGCAGAGTGTAGGAGAAATAGCATAAAAACAAGGTCAATGACTGTGACCCACTAAATTCAAAGCAAGGAAAAATAGAAAATTTAAAAAATAAGAAGATGGGCCTGGCCCAAAACAGAGTTTTGTGTGGAACTCAGGAAAAAAAGGAGAGTTTATGAGCCTTGGGGTAAGGGGCAGAAATACAAGGATATCATGAGGTTATGCAGGGAGAAAATTAGGAGGGTCAAAGCCCAGATAGAACTTAGCCAACAATAAAAAAATATTTCTGTAAATAACAGCAGCAACAAAAAGAGGGCTACAGAGAATGTCCATCCTTTACTGGGTGTGGGGTGAGCACGAGCCCAGGTGGCCCAGAAGGACCAGCAGGACCAGGGCAGGGATTGTCCCTCTGCGCTGGACACCTCAAACCCTGGGGTCAGCTCTGGGCTCTTCATGACAAGAAAGACTCTGAGAAAGGAAACTGCAGTGAGAGACACTGAGAGCAGGAGTTTGAGTAAATTGACAGGAATTATGTGCCAAAGCCTAAACATTGCTGGTTGTCTGCCTTCCCCCATGAAAATGGAAAGGAGTTAAGGGGTATTTAAGGTTTCTCCAGCCAAAAAGTCTCGGTTTCGGGAGCATTCAAATGCGATGCAAACAAGCAAAACATGACATAAATTGGAAACTGAATTTCCACTGTGCATCACCCAAATCTGGGGCTGTGTTTTTTCCCCATTTAGCTCATTTTTAATGAGCTAAATGGGGAACATTCAACACTCAACACTAGCTGTTGCCCTGTTGATGAGATCACTTTGCTGAGCTGAAGATTTCCCGTATCTGTTCCCCACATTTTACTGAGCTGAAGATTTCCCATATCTGTTCCCCACATTTTACTGAGCTGAAGATTTCCCGTGTCTGTTCCCCACATTTTGCTGAGCTGAAGATTTCCCGTGTCTGTTCCCCACATTTTACTGAGCTGAAGATTTCCCGTGTCTGTTCCCCACATCTGGCTGAGCTGAAGATTTCCCATGTCTATTCCCCACATTTTACTGTGCTGAAGATTTCCCGTGTCTATTCCCCACATTTTACTGAGCTGAAGATTTCCCGTATCTGTTCCCCACATTTCGCTGAGCTGAAGATTTCCCGTATCTGTTCCCCACATTTCGCTGAGCTGAAGATTTCCCGTATCTGTTCCCCACATTTCGCTGAGCTGAAGATTTCCCGTATCTGTTCCCCACATTTCGCTGAGCTGAAGATTTCCCGTATCTGTTCCCCACATTTCGCTGAGCTGAAGATTTCCCGTATCTGTTCCCCACATTTCGCTGAGCTGAAGATTTCCCGTGTCTATTCCCCACATTTTGCTGCTGCCACAGCCGGGCAGGACAGGAGTCCATGGGGATGAGCAATGACTCTGACCTTGCCGTGGTAATGGAAAATATGTCAAATGTATTGATCCAGCTGCTTTCCCATTATAGTTCAAGGGAATGAGCCAACACTGCAAGTGTTTTGAGCTGCACTAATTGACATTACAGCGTGTTCTGGCACCAGAGAAGAGCTTTACCTGTGCTGTGCTTGAATGCCCATCCTGTGCAATCAAGAAGGGACTCAGTCGTGTTTTAGTGGAGTTCACAGAGTTTGTAGCACCTTCTGAGGGGTTTAAAGACACAAAGCCCTCCAAGGGGAACGGTATGGTGGGAATGATCCTAGGAAAAAATCAGGGATGGGGATCGTAAAATCATGGAATGGACTTTAAAATCCACCTCATTCTACCTCCTGCCATGGCAGGGACACCTTCCACTATCCCAGGGTGCTCTAAGCTCTGTCCAGCCTGGCCTTGGACACTTCCAGGGATCCAGGGGCAGCCACAGCTTCTCTAGGCCACTTTTTCCAGGGCCTCCCCACCCTCATAGGGAAGATTTTCTCCTTAATTTCTAGTCTAAACTTCCTCTCTTTAAGTTTGAAGCCGTTCCCCCTTGTCCTATCACTGCATTTAAGCTTTTAAAATCCTAATTCTAAAATTCGAAACAGAAGTTATTCAAATCCCACCAGAAAGATAATTTACATTTACACATCAAAATGGAAAGAAGAGGATCTTGGAAGAATTAAATGACAGATAGAAACATCTTGTTAAGCTGCAGCAGAGTCAGAGAAGAATGAAAATGCAGAAGGAGCATGTTAGTGAAACAGATTGCTTAACCTGGGAGAGACTCCTTAACATCACAATAAAATATCACATATATTCTCCTTCAATTGACTTTAATTCTTGGGATTTCAGGGGTACCATTAAAATAAGTTTTACAATAATACTTCTGGGACTCTGAAGTACTGTAAAATAAATTAAGAGAAAGAGGAAAGTCAGAGAAATATTTATTGCTCCTTTGCTGTCAAGAATTAAGGGCTGTATCAGACCATCTGTCAAGAAGAAAAAAATGAACAGACATAAGCAAGGCCTAAAGAAATGTTCTGTGGGAGACAGAACAGCAGCTGAAAAGGTCCAGGTGCCTCCTGAGCAGTGTTTGTTGAAGAGCAGGGCAGTTTGAGCAGCCAGCAGGACTCTGAGTGAGGCAGCTCGAGTTCCCTCTGCCCCCTGAGCCAGAATCCCCTCACGGTGCCCGAAGCAGCCTTTGCCATAAATCAGTGATTCCAACTCGGCTCCTTCTGGCATGGCCAGACAGTTCAGTCATCAGTGCCTCACCTTCTGTGCCATTACCAAAGACAGGAATAGGGTTTGTACATCATTACAAGGCAGATAACAGATCTGATGGAGGGATCAGCTGTGTCCCTGGAGGGATCCCAGGATGGAGCAGGGGAAAGACTCTGGCTCCTCTCCCTGAGCAGTGTCTGGAGCAACGCGTGATGAACTGACCACAACACGCCCTGTCCATCTCCCTGCACCACTGCAGGCAGGAGGTGGAGCTGAGAGGGAGGGAGGGATGGTGGGAAGGCGTTTTTAAGATTTATTTTACTTCTCACAATCCTGCTCTGATTTTGTTGGTAATAAATTCAATTAATATCCCTGAGCTTTCCCTGTGACTGCATTTGGTGACTGATGTGTCTCTGTTCTTACCCCAGCTCATGAACCTTTTCTCTCCCTGTCCTCTCAAAGAGGGGAGTCCCAGGCTGGCTTTGGTGCCCATCCAGCCAGTGCAAACCCACCACAGAAACAAAAATAAAGAATTAATCGAAGAATAATATCAAACTACATCCTTCAAGGCTCAGACTTCTGCAGAGGCATCAAAAAGTCCTGTTTGTGAAGCTCTCCAGAAAATCTCACATACAGGGTACAAAATCCCCCAGGAGCTGCTTGCCTTCCACCACTTCTCTGGCAATCCCAAATATTCTTCTGCAGAAAAGGTGGCAGGACAAGGGTGGGAAGTCGCCTCTTCCTCTTGCACATATTTTTGCAGGGTTCGTGTCAGCAAATGGGAAATCGATGCCAGCTCTTAGGAGGGGGTTGAGATTCACATTTTTTCAGCAGGGAATTCCCGCTGCTCCTGACACTCCTCACCAGGGGTTCCTTGGAGAAACTAGAGGAAAAATAGCTTATTGTAGGGATATTAAAAATCAGAAGACCCTGAAGTGTTAATGTACAAATTACAATGTCAGTTATGAACTGATGTGTCAACTCTAAGCAAGATGTATATTCTGAAGAAAAAAACCCTCAAAACCCCCATTCCAAAACTCAGAATTTACTGATGTTATATCAGCAGTAATCTAGTGAGAGGTGTGAGAGGATTGTATGGTCAGAGATCCTTTCCTCCAGTCTTTAGTGGTTTGAAAATGTTTTAATTCTTCCTGACACTGATAGGAAGAGCTGAACTGTGTCACTGAGGTTGAATTTCACAGCATGAGCAGGAGGGAAATGTGGCAAATGTTTTGACCCAAATACCTGAAATTTCAGTGTACATGGCATTGCAAGCTAAAGATAAATGGAACTCTGATCAAACCATTCCACAGTTGAGATTATTTGTTTTTCTTTTGCTAGATGATATTCATGTCTGCCCAAACAAAACGCAGTCACTTCTTTCTCCCAACATCCATCAATCTCCTTGGGAACAGAAGGTGGCATTTTATTTTGGATGAAAACACATATTTGTGTAAGCTCAGAGACTACTTTTACAAAATGGAACTTAAATAAATACACTCTTTCAACAGTAACAAAAGCAATGACATTTTGCTCATTATTTCACTGCTAAGATTGTGCTTAATAATTTCTTTGTGTACTTTTAAGACAACTTTTCAGTGCTGGCACTGAAGTCCCAAGGCATTCACATAACTCATATAAAATAATGAGAATGGCTTGTGTGTGAAGTCCACCAAGATCAATGAAATATTCTCAGCTTTTAATCAAAAATAGTGTGGCCAGCAGGAGTGGGGCAGGGATTGTCCCCTGTCCTGGGCACTGCTGAGGCCACACCTCCAATCCTGGGGTCACTTTTGGGCCCCTTGATACTGATGCCTGAACAGGGCTTACCTGAAACAGAGGCCAGACAGAGTTTGGAGAATAAAAAGCAGATTAATTTATTGGAGGCCCTCAGGTGCACTCAGGGCAGGCAAAACCTACTCGAGAGGCTACACCCAAAATGGACAATGAATCACAAGTTCTTCACATTTTACAAGTTCTGTCCATTAACATACCAAGCCTTAATTCTCCAATCACACCTTCAGGTGATGATGTCACCCACCCCAAGCCTGCTCCCCGCAATTCACTGCTGTTTCCATATTTTGGGGCTCTGAGGCAGCGAAGTGTCCTTGGATTTTCCAACTGAGAGGAACTGTTTTGTCTAAAATGCTGGGAACAGAGGTTTTTAGCACTTTATATAGAGCCTAGAGCTACACAGCAAAACTACAGATACATGAAAAATAGAAGCCAAAAATTATTAAGGCATCGATACAAGAAGGACATTGAGGGGCTGGAGCGTGTCCAGGGAAGGGATCAGAGCTGGCAGGGCTGAAGCACCAGACTAATTTCCGAGCAGGAATTCTTTATCCACCAGGACTCCATGCTCAGGAAAACACAGAAGAGAAATCCTTTGTCACTCCTGTGCTGTTGTGGCCTCAATCTGCACCACTCAGGTGCTGCACCTTCCAGCCAAATCCCAAAGCAGGCTTTTCCACAGGGAATTTGGTCAGCCCTGATTTCGTGAAGCCTGGTTATTCCTTCGTCAGGAGCTGAGTTAGAAAGGCAGATTAAAAAGCCAGGCTCAGCAGGTGTAATTCTTTCACCACATTCTCTCTCCCCTTTCCAGTTTGGGTCTCAGGTCACTTCTGCCCCAGGCTGCAGAGTTTCCCTAAGGAAAATATTTTCAACTCACTACCCTAAATGTGCTTCCTTTTGTTCCTCATTTTTTAGGAACACAGACATTTACAGGATACACCATATGGAATTTTTAGTGGGTCCAGGCTCCCTCCTACTAATTGTTACTGATGTGTGAGTGGGAATCATCCTCTCCACTCTTGGGTTTAGGAGTTGTAAGAAATAAGAGATCCTATTTCCCCCTCATCAGTTGTATTGTTAAACTTTTATGGATTTATGAATTGTGTCAAAAAACCTACCTTATTCCTCTGGAAACATGTGACCTGTACCAAGACAGAACAAAACAAATTAATTTGGTCAACAGAGGAATAATTTCTTCTTTCAACAAGCAATTCTCAGTTTACAATCATCCATGATGTAGCAATGTAACCCTGGGTGAGTTACTCCGACATTAAGATACAATCAACGTAATAACCAACAAAACACAATTTGATCAAACATTTATAATAATATTCAAATGTTACATAGCAAAAAAAAGGACCTAAAAGAGCAGTTAGAAAATAAAAAATAATTTTAAATGCCCAGTGTGTTCTTTAATGTGTTTATTTAAAAGTAAAATGTTGTCTAATCAACAACCATTCTCTCTCCTGGTCTTGCAAAAATTACCTTGATTGGCAGTTCTTTAATCAGAATAAGAGTGGAGGTTATAACTAATAAGAATATCAAGGGTAAAGCAGCAATAGAATATGAATTTGCTCTAAAACTACTTTTTGAAATCCACATTTTTGGATAGAGCTGGTTTTTTATTTTTTAAAAATGTGGATCTAGATACCAATTGGAGCAACTAATTTTGGGATATGAGGGACTTTAGGCATACAAAAAATTTTGACTTCTGGGTTTCTTTTCATTAATTTGCATTTGTTTTTCCCTCATAAATAAGTCCTAATTCAACAGGAGTTAATTTAGGAAACACCAATAACTTTTGCCATGCAGAAAATTAGATTAAATTAAAGACTTCCATGAGTTTTTTTTGCATTTAATAATCTGTAAAAAAATTGTGCTACATACACATACACACAGAGTGTTTGAAATTGCCAAGCATGCGAGATAACTGCAATTCAACCCAAAAAAACATTCCAGCACTTTCTGAGGCTGGGAAGTGAGAGCTCAGAATAACATATGTTGTCTGTCACACTCTCTGGCATGTCAGATTCCTACACCAATCCCATGAGGCAGCACATATGTGCTTGGGAGCAGAGGAAAATTCTAGGATTTACAAGCTGCTCCTCTTCCTCTGCATCCCTGGTGGTTCAAAGCACTGGGAAGGCAGTGGGAAATTGAGTTATTGGCCAGCTCTGCTCAGATTGACACTAAAAGGAATATTAAGAAAAGGTGACCCTGCAGACCCTGCGACCAAACCCAAAAATAATTATAAAAACCTCGGCTAGAACAATTGTGCCTTCCCTAGAAATCAGCAGAGCACACTCTCACTGATTTTTAACTCTGCAGAAAAGAGGATTTCTACATTTCTACAGCACCTACATGGCTACCAAAATATCCTGTGAAATCCATCAGGATAACATGCGTCTTGCCTGGAGCGTTCAGAGAAGATGCTGAGCTCAATCCCCCATCAGAACCTTCCCTCCAGTGCAAGGCGTCCCTGCCCATGGCATGGGGGTGGAATGAGATGATCTTTAAGGTCCCTTCCAACCCAAACCATTCTGGGATTCTGGGATTTCTGTAGAAAGTGTTGGGGAAATTCTTTGTTCCCAGTCTGAATTTCTCTCATCCGTGCCCTGAAGGGTTCAGACTTTCTGCTGCACCAAAACCTTTTCTTCTGGGACTGAGTCCAGGTGGAGCCCTGGTTGCATTCCCACCCTCCATTTGATGGCCAAGTGGCACTGCCTTGTTTCTCTTGGTTTATAATTCTGCCAGATCCTAGCCAAGCCCATCTATGCCAGGGCTTTACCCCTTTGTTCTGCTGCTTCAGCTGAAGCTCTTCTGAAACTCAGATTTCTTCTGCTCCTCTCTGCACAGAGAAATCCTGTTGATGGCAAATTGTCCCCAATATAAGTAGGAAAACCCATGGATATCTGCAGTCTTTCTTAGTTATGCTGCTCTGAACTCACTCTTAGCACTTTTGATTTAAAGGCAGTTTTTGATTTAAAACCAGTTTAGATATTGGCTTTAAATCACATAATATGACAAATTTCAGCACAGCCAGGTTATGTCCAAACTGAAACCATCCAGATCTATTTTCCTGGGCTTTCAGCCCCTGTTTGCTCAGCACGAGGCAATATCAGGGTATTTAATTCCCTGATAAAAAGCCTGCCCCATGTATTGGTAATAACAATTAGGGTGGAGGTCTAGCAGGGCTCCCAGCAAGTTCCTATGTGCATGTTCTCTGTCAATATTTGTCCATGTGTGGAGTCATGCTAGAGTCTATTATCCCAGTTCTGGGAAAGTTTTAAGGTCATTAGGGTGATTTTAAGAAAAATGAAATCACTCAGAGGTCGAGGGAAAAATAAGAGGAAATTGAACACTTCATAGAAACTGGAAATTTCATGCCTCCCGATTGCTACTCAAGAGAGATATTTGTCCTTTTGAATCTCTAATGGGTCCCTTGTGTCCAGGGATGAATGTTACAACGATGGGAATGCTAACGCCACCAATTCCAGCAGTTAATCCTCAAAATTGGCTCTTCCTGTTTGTGCTCCAAGTGTTCAGTCCTTGACCTTTTTGTACAAAGCAAACAAGAGCCATTATTTTCAAATTTATCAGTGTTGCCATAGTTACTAAACTGTGTATGTGCCAGCTAATATTTCTAAGATATGAATAACGAATATATCTTTTACGTTTTGCGGAGTTTGCCGTTATCATGACAATAAATTCACATGCCAGAGCGAATAGCCATGCTGCAAGTTGTAGATAGGAATGATTTAAATTCTTGGTTATTTTATCTTTTTGGGTGGGAAACAGCCCTGGATGAGGTGAAACAGAACTTTGTAGGTGTTTTCTGTAATCAAGGCTGAGACATGAACGTCTCCAGATTGTGATTCAGAGAACCTGAACTAACTGGGGAGAGAGAGACAAGGAGAATTATCTTCTTAAATTAAACTTGAAAGCAGAGTAAAATGAGGTGTACAAATAATCACCACACCCAGGAGTTCCACATGAGGATAGAGTGGGTTGGAAACCTCAGGGAAACTACTTGAGAAACCTAAATGGGCACCGAGAGTTACACGGGAAACCCTTGGAGAAACCTGAGTGGGGAAAAGGAAAAGGAATTTTCCATGTACTGATCTTTTAAAACTTCTCGAACAGGTGGGGACTTTCCTGTTCTTCTGAGCTGTGTCCTTTCTTCTGTTTCATAGCAGCTCCCACTGTCATGGCCTCTGTCTGTATACATCTGCATTTACCCCTACATACACAGAAATAAATAAACAAATAAACATCTGTCTCTGCTGGCACAGACCCGCACATTGTACCTGCCATTTTCTAATGGAATTCTTTAGAAATTAAACATTTTTCCAGGCTCCTTTTTTCATACTCCAGACTGCACATTGCATGTTATAATTTCGGTTTAAAAGAGGCATTTTAACTCTTCATATCTTTGTGATTTCCTCCCAAAATTCTGTCACAGCCATCTCCGCTTCTCCCAGACGGTGTGCTGGGCATTCCTCACACTCCAGCTGCCCTCTGGAAGTTAAAGCATTGCTGATTTCCTTGAAATGCTGGCATGGACAACTCCATAGACTGTAACTCCATCATTTTCCAGTAGTTCAACAAAGGAGTATTTACTGTGTTGATTTTCTATAACAGCATTTATGACTTGTGCAAACTCCGCGGAGCAAAGTGTGTGTTGGCTCTCTGGCACCTGAGGCAGGGTAAGATAAATTCAATCCTGTTGCTGGCTGGAGCTGTTCCCTTTCCAAAAAACGCATTTTGGGACTGGGTGAACTAAGAGACAACAGCTTCTGGTTACAAAAAAAATCACAATTGTGTGTGCATGTATGTAATTTTAATTGCATAATATTATATAAACACAATTGCATTGCTTTATGATTTTGGTGGTTTTTTTTAAATAGTGTTTTAATTAAAGGATAATGGCTGATATTCCTCTATTAAGAATTGAAATGACATCACAATACAGTTTTAGATGTTGCTAGAGGGAATGGGAAGGCTGACACAAATTCCATGTTCCATTTCCATGCCACACACCCAATCCATCCTGTAGAACACAGGAAACAACTTTCAGTGAAGGAGGAGCAGTCCTGAAAGTTGCATTTCTCCTGGCACAGCAGCACTGGCAGCTGCCACCACCATTCCTTTCCAGGTGTTTTGGGAAGGACAGGAGATGTTTCATCGTGACCCTGATACTCAAGAGCAGAAGGGAGATGTATTCCAAAGCTGCTTTCTAGGTTCCACAGGCACCATAACCAGCTCAGACCAGCAGATAATTCATTTATTTCATTTATAAACAGGGAAAAACACTCAGAGTTCCCCCAGTTAGAGCAAGGTCACTCCAGCCCCACACAGCCCAGCCCTCAGCAGTCTGTGTGCAGAAGGCTGGATGAAGAAACCTGAAGAGAACCTCAGTGCAAAGAAGGATTTGATTCTCTTTAAAAGATGCCACATCATGACTTCAGAAGTTCCACTTTATTGCTTAGCAGTCAGGAATTTGTTGGTTTATCCTCTGCACAGATGATGATGAAATTTGGTGTGTAAGAGAATGAAAGCCACACCAATACCTCCCCACAGAGCTCCTCGTGTTTGGTTGTTCACCCAGAGCATCAACAACCCAAGCAGATCAAGGACAGCCATCGTAGAGAAATGAGGGCAGAGGAACAGGCTTCAAAAGAAGGTTTAATTTCTGTGTCTAATTATTAAAGTGGATTTAAGTTAAAATTTGAAGAAATGGGATCTGATTCCACTTCCACATTTCAGTGCAGCTCTTCTAGTTCTCAGATATTTTCACTATTTGGCTTTGGATAAATTACAAAAGCTGGGACTAATCATAATTGACTTCAGAAATCTTCAGAGATGACCTTTACAGCTGAACTTGTCACACCCAGCTCCTCTTACAGACTTACCATAAAGGTGTAAATCACCTAATGTGCGTTTCTGTCTACTTTCTTACGAGATGAGATCTGCTTCTCAAGCTCCTTTTGCTCTCAGCTCACAGAGAGGTGGTCCAGGTAACAATCCCCCAGAAGCTGCCACATCAATATCCTGTGAGATGTTGCAGGCATCTCTATTTGGTCAGATGAATCTTATTACCATGTCTTTAAATTGCGCCTCACCAAATGAGGTTTAATAAATATCACCACAATTAATTGATGATTCTGTCCACTCTCCTTTTTTCTGTCATGTTGCACTTTGCTCTTCGCTGCTTGTTCTTTTCTATGAATTTAAAAGTTCACAGACATTTCCCTTACAATTATTCTTTCTCATACTCTGCCCTCAGGAAATCAATAAAATGATGCTCTGAGTGTGTCAAATATTTTACCATAAATGTTGTACAAACTGTCACTTTCGAGAGGGACCATCAAAGTTTATCACATTTCTGTGTAACCAGATACTGAGGATATTATATTTATATTTATATTTATATTTATATTTATATTTATATTTATATTTATATTTATATTTATATTTATATTTATATTTATAGCTATCTATATCTATATTTATATCTATGTTTATTTATATTTACCCTCGGAATTTTTAAATTGTCAGGAGTTCTCCATTACTATAAAAAACAAAATATATTTTAAAGGGTCATGTGCTGGATGAACACAAGCAGAATTTCTGAGCACCCCACAACTGACTCAGGACAGGGCTGCAGGATGTTCAGAAAACCAGAAGAGGTGAAGAGATCTTAGATTTTCCCCAAAACAGGATACTGAGATGGGAAAAACAACAATAATATACATTTTTAATGAGATAAAAATGCATGAGATGCAAAGCATGTGGTCCTACTTATTTATGTAACGTGCATCACCTCCACTGAGCTGCCCTGGCCCAGGGAGGGAGTCAGGGGGTTTCAGAGGGTATTTGCCATTTTCAGAGGGTATTTGCCATTTTCAGAGGGTGTTTGCCATTTTCAGAGAGTGTTTGCCGTTTTCCGAGGGAGCTTCCCGTTTTCCACAGATGGTGATATTTTCCTTATTCTGTCTCTGTCACTCTCTTTCTGTCCCTCCCACCTATTTTCCTATTTCTCCTTTTCACTCTTCTCTCTCTCTCATATTTACTATCAAATAAAACCTGTATTATTGACTGGCATATGGTCTCGTTTGCACCTTAATTCAGGCAGAGGTATTTCCAAAAAACCTTAATAATTGGATTATAACACCCTCAACACCTTTCTGCCCTGGATACTTAATTTCTCCCAAATTTAAGTGTCTGTGGTTTAGAGCAAATAACCTCATGCAGTTTTCCTAATCATTGCAGAGACGTAAAATGTGAGTCATCTGCCTTGTTCCAGACATCTGCTTTAGGATGAGAGGATTTTATATGGAATGTATTAAGTAGACATTGAGGAAAGAGAAATGAATATTAGAGTAATCAGCTCAGGTAAAGTTCAGGTGGGCAGGAGATGCCTCCTACACACAGAATCTTTCCTCCAAGACATGATCCAGTTTTCTCTTCCTGCTTTTTACTTCTCCCTTGTGCTGGAGCAGGAGAAAAATGAGAGGTGTGGGGATGGCGGTACATAAAGGCAATATGCTGCTTTTAAATAACTACAGAGATAATGGAAGTGCATGGAGTAACATTATCCTCTTGGCTGAGTAAAGATGATTGTGGCATTAAAACTTAATTAAATGCAACTGCTTGTAGCAAAGAGAGGGTCAAAACATCTGCTGTAACACGGATCCTCTTTCTCCCTCTTGAAGTGCACAAGAAGTTCCAGTAAATCTATCAAGCAGTGATTTTCTCTTTAATATTTTCATATATATATATATATACACACATATATACATATATATACATATACATACATATATATATATATTCTTTTCATGCTCTTTGTGTGGACTATTTATTCCAGCCATAACTATTTTATTGCTTGTTTCTAACTTGCTTGTTGGCAATTGAATTAGTTTCTTAAGGATGGAAGTTGGGAAAAACATGAAACATGAAAAAAATTTTGTTTGTTCACCCAAAAAAAGATGCTTCACCTGGAAAGACTTGCAAGAGGACAATGGTAATAATATTATACCTTTAAATACTCATTTTATCAGGATGTTTGCAACAGAATTTAGAGGATGACATGATTTGTGGAAGTCCATCCTCCAGATGGACTTCCACAAATCAGCTATCCTATCAGCTAGAAATGTTCTCCCCCGAGTTCTCCTCAGAAACAGAAACCCCAGAACCATGGAGGGGTGGGGACTTCCCTGTAGGAGCCCACAAAGGAGCTGTGGGAGGACACGGTGACAAAGGAATTAACTGAGGACTCTTCACTGCTATTTGCCCAATATTTGCACATTATTTGCTATTTGCCCAAGAGATGAAACATCTTCAGCACTCAAATTTCTGCCTTCCTCCTGATCACAGAACCCTTGGGGTTGGAAGGGACCTCTGGAGGTCACCCAGTCCAAGCTCCCTGCCCAGGCAGGGTGGCCTGGAGCAGGTGACACAGGAGTGCATCCAGGTGGGTTGGGGATGTCTCCAGAGAGGGAGATTCCATGAAATCCCTGGACAGTCTCTATGGGCTCTCCAGCTCGAGAACAAAGCTCTGCTTGCCTCAGGTTGGCTGTTCTGGGGTATAAATGGCAATCAGGTGGAAAGTAACTCCAGGGTTCCTTGTGGATTTGACTTTGCTCTGGGGGGAAAGGATCAGGCTTCTGGAGGGGGAATTTTGTGGGTGAAACAGAAGAGTGGGGCATCCAGCATCCTAAAATCTGCCCAGAGTTTTCTTTACTGTTAGCAGAACCTGGCCAAATCCTGGGAAACTTCTTCGGGTTGAACTCAAAGTTGCCACTGCAAGATGTAAAGACGAGGATGTGAAATGGAAAACTGGAAGCACTCAACCTCTCAGAAGATAATTTTGACCAGTGTTTAGTCTAAGCAAGGGACAAGGGTTCATATTTTCCCAACAGAAGTAGCATTAAATGAATCGCTGCTGCTTGCACTCAGACCATCCGTCCACCCTGGAAATACTAAAACCTTTTTAAAACCCACCCTGGAACATAAATTGTCTCCAAAGGCAGTAAGAACTGCAATGGCGAAGAGAAGCAGTTGTTTATATATGGACTGGGATTTTAAGCTTCATCAAAAGACCCCCTAAACACGGGTTTAACAGCAGAGATTCCATTCATCCCATTCCTATTCATCAAATCCTTCCTGCTTGTGTCTCATTAGCCGCTAAGCCATGCGTGGAACAGTTTGGATCCACTTGGACTTTTGGGATAAGGACCCTTCTGGCTGCCCAACAAGGCACTGCCAATGTACAAAGATCTTTTTAAAATGCGGGGGAACTTCGGTAAGGCAAGGGATGTTAAAAGAGCCACCAAAGCATCCTTGTGTTCACTGGTAGTTCTCTGCAGGAGGAGAAGAATAAGGGAAATATGGCAAAAAATCATATGGCTGTGCAGCAGTTAAAAAAAAAAGACAATGAACTGATTCTAAGAAGATTGGAATTAAGATCTTGTAAAAGTGATGGGAGTTTATTTTTTTTAAAATTTGCTTTTTTTTCCCAAGTAACTTTTAAAATATTCCCGATCTTCTTGGAATCCCATGGGCTGTCTAACCAATGTGTTTGGGAAAGTAAATGACCGATTTTCTGACAACTTTTAGACTTTTAAGTGACACATTCCCGGAACTCTTAAATGATTAAATGAACTATTTAAATGATTTTGCTGGTGAAGGACATTTGTTAGTCCTGAAATTTATAATCCCAGGGCTCTAGACACTGAGAATGGGACATTAGTATGATTTCTCAGAACAATAATACTTTGTCATTCTCCATTAATTCATTAATTTGAAAGGATGCTGATCTTTGTGCAGAAGTACTTCTAACAGGACATTAGAGCTTTTATTTTTTTCCACTGGAATTTTTCCTTTTTTTTTTTTTTCCCCCTGTGTCAATGCTGCAGGTCTGTCCTGTTCAAGCATTCTGATTCTGGTGTTTAAGACCTATAAATCTCCAATTGCACTGTTTTCAGATATTTTAATCTCGTATTTAAATCAAGGGGCAGGGTGACCTGAACCAGTTTCTCTGGTTATGAACAGAGAACCAGATCTGGTAAAAGAGGCAGGGATAGGAAAACCTCCAAAAGAGAGGCCTGACCCCACATCCACTGCAGATAGAGGGATCGTAGGGATCCCAATTCAACTAGGTAAAATTGGATGTGGGGGGAAGGAATGAGGAGAAAAAAATTAATCCATGACATTTATATCACTATATCACTACCAAACACATCTGTTCTCCCATTATATCGTGTATAAATTATTCTTGAGTATTCCTAAATGCAGAGTGCAATTTCTTCTTTTACTTCCTTCCCAGTGTTGAGCTTGGTTCTCTTTTCCAGTTTTTTGTTCCTTTTAGCCAGAAATGTCCCCAGGAACTTTGTTCTGGAGAAAAATTCCAAACAGGGACTGCTGCAATTCCCACTGTTTTGTGTCTCTTGGCTTGTAATTATTTTTAGTGCACTGACTGTAGTCCCTGGAATTGCTGGTGTACATCTACGTGACCCAGCTTTTACAGCCAACATGTCATTTTTGCCTTTTTCCAGCCTCTAAAACCAGAGGGTGGGGATTTCCCTACACAGAGATTGGCTAATTATATAGGTGATTAAATAGACAGCAGCCACTGTAGAAGTATTTAGAATGTTTCCACTATTTCCTTCGGGAAAATATTCCTAGAAAAATCACATCAAAACCTCATTTTCTTAAAACACTCTTTTCTTTTGCCTCTGCACTCTGCAGCTCCTGATTGAGAACAACATTGGGAATTTCTATTTGCCAGGATCAGTTTTGTTAATCACCCAACCCAACCCTGTCACCCCATCAGGTTTACTCAGAGTGCATCCATCTTTTGTTCTCCCAGACCTCGGAATCTGCACTTACAACGCCATTTCTGCCAGATGGCTTTGATTCTGTAATGAACAATTTAGATTCAGCTGGTTTCTGTAATTTGTAAATTTATTGGACAATGCAGGGAAGGATGAACACTTGTAGCAGCTGACCAGTTCCTTATTCCCGAAAAATAAATGAGGATATTTGGCCAATGGAGAAGGAAAGCAACACAGACTGAAACTCAATCTACTACTAATTTGTTGGCCCAAAACAGAGAAAGGATTTTTCTGATTTACTAAAGATTCTAAGAAAGATTTTCATGCTCTTCTTTGTTACTGATTATCGTCTCTGTCCAGCTGATGGGCTACAGGCTTTTTCTTCTATCTTACACAGTTTGAAGGGGGCAAGATTTTCTTTGGCAGAGAGGAAAATGACTGGAAAATGTATTTGGAAGAGGGATAACTCTGAGGTAATCTTCCTAATTGTAAAAAAAAGTGAAAGAAGTGTGAAATACTTGTTAAAACTCAAATATTTAACTTTGACATTTTGAAAGCAAAACAATTCTCTTTGGTTTTAAAGACTTTATTTATTTAGAAACAGGTTGTAAATGAAAAAAGGGTTAAATGCTGCCTTTTAAACATTCCATTTTAAGACAAGTGTTTCATTCTGGCTTCACTCCAGCTGCTATTCCAGGGCTTTATTTACATTTTGTTTGTTTCACAACAAAGCATAAAATAAGGCTGTTCCTTCTCTCCTCTGCAGACAAGACAGATTAACGGCCAGGGGAAAAAAGAATAAAATACTGCAATAATTTGGAAGAGATTTAGGAGCTGGAGCAGTGAACTGGACAAACTGAGAGCTGCCTGACTATTTATAACATCCACAGTGGGGGTGTTTACTGAAATAGCCACCCTGCTCTGCCTTTACAGCCAGCAGAAGTCAAATCATTACAATTAATAATGTGGTTCTGAGAGCTGGATGTCTCCCATAAGATCATTGACCATCTTCTCCTGTTTCCCCCTCAGTGAATGGGAAGAGTGCTGAGGTTGGAAGAATGGGATATTGCCTGAATTTGGGGGTGGGATGTTGCTTCCAAACTTCCCTCCAGCTGCCAAACAAGCAGGGACAAATATGAAGAGGAATGAGCAGCTGGGGAGGAATTTCAAACTCGATCCCAGTCGGCAGCTGTAGGGTGGTTGCTTTTCGTGAGGGTACAGAAATAAGGACCCAAAATAAGATATGAGTTAACAAACAGGCTGAGAGAGATGGGGGTGCTCACACTGGAGAGGACTGGGGACAAGGGATGGGGGGACAGGACACAGGGAATGGCTTCAAACTAAAACACAGAATGTGCAGAGGGGATATTGGGAAGGAATTCCTGGCTGTGAGGGTGGGGGGGCCCTGGCACAGGTGCCCAGAGCAGCTGGGGCTGCTCCTGGATCCCTGGAATTGTCCAAGGCCAGGATGGACAGGGCTTGGAGCAGCCTGGGACAGTGGAAGGTGTCCCTGCTGTCATGGCAGGGGTGGAACAGGAAGATTTTAAGGTCTCTTCCAACCCAAACCACTCTGGGATTCCATGAAACTGTGCTGGGCATTGCACAGTGAGAAGAAGGGAAAAAACTCATTGGAAACTCTAAATCAGTGCTGAGAAACAGATTTTGCTTTTTAAGTGCTTTGCTGTCTGATTCCCTCAACTGCATCAGATGTGCCTTGAAAAATTGTATGGGAACCTGGCTCCATGAGGTAGAAATGATTCATTCAGGAAAAGACAAATCCCTGTAATTAATGGGGAAATAAATTTTACAAGAAATCTTCCATCTTTTCTTGCGAAAGAGTCTGTAATTGTCAACTAATGGGCTTTTATAAGACAAGTGTTATAGTTCACGGTGAGCTTAAAGACAAAACTTTGATTCCAGGGGATATAAATATATTTTCAGGAACTGTTTGAATGCTGATATTTTATGGGCTAATTATGTCAGAATGAGTCACTCTGAAGATATTAGTTTGGGCAGACAGTGACTCAGAAATACTTGGTATTTTTTAGTTTCTACTGTAAGGTGGCCCTTAAATCTCAGATGTGGAAATGGAGTCATGTTTAATAATTGACAGTAACTCCTAATAATAAAATGTTAATGACATTCTGTTTCTGAGCAGTGTGCACATTATTGGGCAATATACATATTTACGTTAAAGTGATAAAATATATTTAATTCCTTTTTTTACACTCCTTCAATGTATTGCTCACAAATCTATCCAATACTGTAATGACATGAGAAATTAATGCATTTCTGTGCTGAAGAGCATTTCATACAGGAAATTGTTCAGAAGAAAGGAAGACACTGGATGAAATTTCCAGGTAACTTCGTCATATCTACAATATATTTCTTCCACCATGGCTACATTTCAAAGTTGTCTGGCCCAACCACAAATTCATCTCCTGAAAACCAACAGAGCTGATGTCACCTCACCTTTAATAGAACACTGCATTTCTATTTAACCTTAAATCTATTACTCTTCTACTTTTATGTCCCTCTACTCGGATAATTCCTTAAATTTTCTTTTTTAGCCCCAATCTGCATATACCTATTTTTCAGGTAATGCTATTCCACAAGAAATCCCCTTGGATTGCTACTGGCCACTTAATAAAGTTCATCATGTGCATCACATTTACAGGAATAATACCAAGAGATCTGAGCTTTGTACGGGTCAGCAAAGCTTCACTTGTTTCAACAGAATACCAGCTTTGAGTTGAATAATTCCATAAAATGAACCAGATCATCTTTTCCTAGAATTTGGCGTACTCAAATGTATTTTTATTATTTTTGGCATTCCGAAATGCCTTCCAGAAAAAGAAATCTGCAATTTTTTTGGGGTGCCAGAATGTTTGTTTTTCTGTTTTTCCTTTATCCAGCAGCAGTTGCACTTCTCCAGTTCTGAAGCCATTCCCCTGATCTTTCCTTCCACTCATGGCAAATAAAAATAAGCTGAAGTGTTCTACCTCTGCATGTGGGATCTGTAGATAAAAGTGTTTTCAGAAAAAAGGAACTACCTGCATGACCACCTGCATTCTCTTCTTTGAGAACTAAAACATAAAATAATCGGAACAGAAATAAATGCAAGGGTCTGTCAGATTGAGATACTGAGTCTGGGAATTTTCCATGTCATAAATTACAGACACACATCAGCAATTTTGTTCTCAAACCCAAACACTCCCATGTCTAAAAGTTAAGCATTTTTTCAGGCCTGCTCTTAAAAATTCCCTCTGTAATCAACAGAGCATTACTAATATTTTTAGACAGAAATTTAACATCCACAACTGCCAAAAATCACCTTCTGGAGATGCCTCTGTCTCTTATCTATGCAGACAACATAACACAGATAATTTTTATGAACCACCTGGCTTTTACATTACTTTCTTCTCTTGGGCTCATAAATTCATACGAAACTCTTTGCAAATCTGAAATTCAGAATATTTCCATTCCCGTAATAGATCTTTTGCAACATTCTCTAGACATCCTGACATGCTGTTGTCACCCACCAACCACAGTTTATATAATATCTGTTAAAAACTTCAACAATTTATAAAATATTGCAAAAATTATTATTGGATGGTCTTGTTATTATTTTACTTGAATGTTTATTCTGACAGACAAACCCTTAGATAATTAAACTTTAAAATGAGAGAGTGGTTGTTAAGGCTGCTTAATCACTTAAATGAATTACTGCATGGTGGATTTTGTTTGTCTTTGAGATTTATGCCTTCACTTGATATTTTAGGACTACAGTAATTACTATGGAACTGTGTTTATATCAACTGGCCAAAAAGAAGAGAAATTGGTGGAATTCTTTTGTTTGTTTTATCAAAGTCACTAAACAAGACATTGTTTAGTCTTTCTCTAATTTCTTATGTGGTGACTCTACAAGGTGAATGAAAATTCCCGAATGGAAACTCCTCTGATGGAGTGGCCACAGAGGAGGATAAAACCAGGACAGATTAAAAATGTTCTGGGAGAGAGGGATTGTCTGAGGAATCCAGGTGATAAGAGATCTCCTTAAGGGACACTGGGTGGGACAAATTAATTTTTTAACATTTCTACTACATCAGTATAGAAATGCAACCTTAGGTTAGAGTGAGACCTTGACCCTGAGTGATCCACAACAAAGTCACTGATCTCCATTTCCAGCCCTTCCTTTCCCACACACACTGAAATCAATGGGATTGATTTTTGTGCCTGAGCTATATCTGCATTATAGATTTTGAAATCATGTTTATTATGCTGCTCCCTGGCTTCAGAGTAGATGTGTGATTTCTTTTCTCTGTCACAAACCCACCTACCTTCTTGGATTGGAACTGGGAAAGCAGATTATTTTCCTCCAGAATTCTTAAATTCACTATCTTAGCCTGGATATTTCTGATTCTTGCCTTTTGTTGTACACTTCTCGTGATACTCAGATGTGACCGTGCAATCACCTTTGGCTGTTTTGCTTTGGGCTCAAGGACAGGAATTGTCACTGTAATTCTTGAATGTGGATGAGCATTCAAGTGCCAGAACCATTTATCTAAGACATATTTGCTGGTGCTTTAGTATTTTTAACCAATAAACTTGTGAGAATATAGTACAAATTGTGACATCAGGCTGATCACATAAACTGGGCAAAACTTTACCTAAAATACAAACAAATATTTTAACAACGCCAGAACACTGCTGGCACAGAAATAATATCTCTCCTGACAGATCAAGGGGCAGGATCAGGTAAAAAAAACTCAAAAGAAATGTTGTCTGTTTTTCTGTTATTTGTGGGATTTGTGGATGCTGGCAGGGAAGGCAGGCAGACAGGATCCAAGATGGCGAAGAAGAGAGATTTATTTACAAGAACTCCTTTTTATATACACTAATAAACTAGGAACCATTGGTCAAAGAGAATCCACCTCCTAAGACCATTGGTCATGGCTTATACAACATCTAACACAAAACACAGAGATTCAGAATGTACAAGTTTATCTATATTCTCCATGAGAAAGAAAGGAAGATTCTGAAACAGTGCGACTACAAAGAAAGGTGAAAAAATAGTTCAGTCCTTGGTCATCCCACCCCCTCCAAGTGCAATATCACAAGTGAGGCCAATGTGTGATAAAGAAGTGGGCAAGAAATCACGTGGCTTTGAGCAACCTCCCATCCCTCCAATGCCTGGATCAGGGATAAGCAGCTCAGCTCCCAGGCCGAGCATGAACCAGGCTGAGGAGCAAGGATGCACAAACAGCCATTCCCAAGAGGAGGAGAACGGTAAAAAGGGTTGGAGGCACACCGACTGCACTATTCCTGCGTTACCCAGGAAATGGAGCCATCACTACGTGAGCCAGGGCCTGGAGAACATTCCCCCATCATCACAGAGCTCCTGGTGGTGCTCTGGGCTGGCTCTGCTGCAGGACAGAGCTGCTTGGCAAACCTTGGCCAGCACTGGAACTGCTGGAGAGAAGCCTGGAAGAAGCCTTGGCTTTGGCTGCTGTGGAAATGTCTGCTAAGAAGAGCAGCTTTGAACTGCTGTGAGGCAGGAGAGAGACAGATGGGGAAAAAAGGGTTCATATTTAGGCCAGTACTTGGTGTTGGTCTTTAAAGGCCAACCAAGACAAGGTGGAGATGCCTAGGATTTTTAGCTGATATATTTTTTGTGTATCTGTAGTTTTAGTGTGTGGCTCTGGACTCCATACAGGGCACTAAAACTCCTCTTCCCAGCATTTTTTGGGACAAAACAATTCCTCTAAAACTCAAGACCCGAGGACATTTCACTGCCTTAGACCCCCAAGATGTGTAAGCAACAGTGAATTGCGGGGAGCAAACTTGGCGTGGTTGACATCATCACCTGAAGGTCTAATTGGAGGATTAAGGCTCGATATGTAAATGAACAGAATTTATAAAATATGAAAAACTTGTGAATTGTCATCCATTTTGGGTGTAGCCTTTCGAGTAGGCTCTGTCTGCTCTGAATGCACCTTGAAGGCCCTTCAATAAATTAATCTGCTTTTTATTCTCTTACATTTTTCTTACATTTCTTACATTATTCTCTGGCCTCCGTTTTAGGTAAGCCCATCAGGCATCAGTGGGGCAAATCCCTTCTTCAGGAGTGTGCAAACCATCCTGTGCAAACCACCCCATAACCCCTCGTGGATCCCGGGACCCACATATTTATTTCTGGAAAGAAAATAAAAGATGCCATATGTGATTCATGTGGTTTGATCCAAGCCAAAATTCACCACAGCTACCTAATGATTAGGTTTTTTTTTTCTTCTATGCTCAAGTATTTATGCTGACTTTGTGATCACAGTGGAAGTAGAAACCTTTCCTAAAAGGGAAGCATTCCAACATAGGCAGATGCTGGAAATGAACAGATTGTCATGGCTGATGCTAAAAACTGGACAGTTTAAGTTAAATATAGAGAATTTCACCTTTATTATTTCATCCTTGCCCATTGCAGCCAGAATCTGTTCGCTGTGAGTGTAACTTCTGTTGTGCTAAAATCTCAGCTAATTTTTGCTGTATGACTCCACTAATACCGCCAGTATTTGTGCTGTTTGTCTTTCTAGGCTTTTAATTGAATTTCTCCATATTTTCTGGATTTTAAGCTTTCTGTAAGGAAAATAACAGGTTTCTTCCTTACATGGAGAATAACTGCAGGAAAAAGTAGAAGAAAATTCCAGCTGCAAAGCCCCAGGTCTCCAAGAGTTGTGCAGTTTGTGCATCTCTTCTATTATTCCTCAAATAGAAGGAGATAATATTTTGGAAAAGAGACAGCACAGTACCTGCTGGCAGGATTCCCTCGCTAGAATCCAAGAAAAATTTTTTTAAAGTGAAGTGTCAGAAAAAGAAGCCATTTTTAAAAAATAATTTTATTAACAGTGTGATAAACACTGTTTTTGTTCAGCTTGGTACCCATAGGGCTCAAGCCAAACATTCACTGTCAACATAAGCCCAGCTGAGCAAACAGCATCGTAGCTCTGGTTTTCTTTTTCCTTTTTTTTTGAAAAAAAAAAGAATTTAATTCAAATAAATGACTGCACTTGTGCGAATCTGTGCATGTGTGAGAGGCTTTTACCCTGGTCTTACAGCCTGAGCTTTTCCAGCAGTTTAAACAACTTACAGGAACACTTCTATTTTTAGTTCAGTATTTTGAAATATTTGGCCATCTTGAAAATTAACTCTTGGTGGAGCTGATGAGGAGAATATTTTTTTTAACTTTTGTGTTATTATCCTGAGTAGGGATGGTCACAGTGTTCATGGTTACAGCTGCCCAATATCGTTATTTATATAGGCCCTTATTTCATAGCTTATGGCTTTGCAAAATTAACCAGTGTGGGCTGAAATGGTCTAGATCCCATTTCTGCCTCATGATGATTTCTGCCTTTTAAATTAATTTTTAAAAACTAAAAATTAATCCATCTCAGAGAACAACAATGAATTTATTGCCTTGCTCATGGAAAAAAAAAAAAAAAGAATGTATTTCACCTGTTTTTCTCTTGTGCTTGTGGTGCAAAAGATGGTGTGGAAAACTGGAGGGGATGAAAGGGCAGAACCACCAGTTTTTCTATCAGACGTTGCTTTTTGTGTTTCTTCTGAATAATGGCCTGGTTTGAGAAAGACAAAAACCTCTGAAATATCACCATCTGCACATGGACAGAAGAAACAATCCAGAAATCTGCTGGGACGCATTAAACTCCAAAGCAAAGGATCTAAGGACCCTCAATTCAGAGGCACAGTCCAGTGAATGCTCACCCAAACTGATTTAGCGTCCAAAGCACTCCAGGCACCAAAGGAAGAGGCAGCTCTCTTTGGTCTCAAGTTTTTCTATTTTTTGTGCCCTCAACAAGAGGCCAACCTCGGTATTTGGTGCTCCAATGGACATCTGAGGAGCAGAAATTATTTTTCATTTTTCCCAGGCAATAACCTAATTCTCCTGCGGAGTGGCAGCTGGGAAGATTCATCCCAGCTATTTTTGCAACCCATGGCTGGTGGCAAAACTGCCTGGAAAAAGAGAAGCTCCCTCCGAGATCAAATGAGAAAAGGCGAGTGCACGGCCCAGCCCTGCTGAGCAGAGCTGATTTTCCACAAGCAGATCAAGGGTCTGGAGAGAGCAGTCAGGGGTGGAAATGGCACGAAGCTGGGTCAGAGGAGTTTTGGGCTGGATTTCAGGGAAAGGTTCTTCCCCCAGAGGGTGCTGGGCACTGCCCAGGCTCCCCAGGGATCGGGAACATTCCCAAAGCTGCCAGAGCTCCAGGAGCATTGGGGCAACGCTGACAGGGATGGACAGGGTGGGATTGTTGGGGCGTCTGTGCAGGGCCAGGAGCTGGGCCAGATATCTTGGAAAAGATCCTGAAGGTCGTGAGAGACACAGGATGAGGTCAAGCTCACCCTGGATTTCCAGCACGAGCCTGCACTCCCTGCACTGGGTCCGGAAGGAGCAAACACTTCATGGCTTTGATTCAGGACCAAAGAACCCCTCAAGGACTGTGAGCTGTGCTCTAAACGAGCCTCTAGTGCCCCTTTAATTAACGAGATGTCCTTATCAGCTGGTTGCCCAAAGTGAAACCATAAAAACATCCTTCAGAGCTCCAGCTTCCCTCCACCGTGGCCCTGGGGTGGATTAGCCCCACACTCAGGGCAGGGGGTTGGGATTTGCTTTTCCACCCTGGAATGCTGAGGACAATCCTCTTTTGTCCTGTTGGCTCTAAATCCTTTGAGCAACACGTGGTGAATGCCCTTTTCCAGCACAGGTGTGTTTCCTTTTTACCTGCCAGCTCCTCATCGGACCCGGCTGAGCTTATGAAAATGGCAAACTCTTCTTTTGTGTGTCTTCTTTGAGCAAGAACGAGTTTGTTTTGGAAGCAGAACACGTTTTTCTCTCAGTTTTGGCAGGAGTTCATCTGACACTCGACTTCCAGTGCCTGGCAGATTATCTCAGGTGGCAGAGCTCACGTGCTGTAATTCAAGAATATTTCACTGCAGGTTGAAGAGAGGATACTCAGGGTTTTAGTCTTGCTCACTGCCAGAAAAAAAAAAACCAAACATAAGTTTGGAGTTTTCTGAAAAACTTTATTTTTCACAGTTATAATTTCACGTTATCTCAAGCTGAAAGTTTATGGAAGGGTTATTACATATGTTGTTGGAAACAAAACATCTGCCTTCCTGCTTCTCAAGGTTCTTTTGAGAAGCTCTGCTTATTCTATTATTATAGTGATACATATGTATGACAAGCAGCATTTTGATGCTGTTTGATATGAAATTCAAAAGAACATAGTCCCAAAAAAGAAAAAAAAAAAAAAAGGAAAAAGGAAAAGAAACCAGAACATGCTTAAATTTTTATACACCTTCTCATGCAGGAAAAAATAGGATGGTCTTGTGGTAATTTGGGACATTGGGTTAAATAATTCAAAGACATTTATGCAGTTTTCTAATACAGCAAAATTTGTGCTCATTCCATAATTTTTCATAATCCAAAACATCAGGGTTAAACACAGATCTTGTTTTTCCTGGTCTCTGTGGTGAACAGGGACAAAGGCTCCTCCAGGGGAGCCAGAGTCAGATTTAGGTGTCTTTTCCCATTTGATCTCGGAGGGAGCTGCTCTTTTTCCAGGCAGTTTTGCCACCTGCCTTGGGCTGCCAAAATAGCTGGGATGAATCTCCCAGCTGCCACTCCGCAGGAGAACTAGATTATTGCCTGGGAAAAATGAAAAATCAGGCATGAAAGAGGACAGGATACAAACTGCCAACCAATGGATGGGATTCAAAACCCAAACTGGAACCATTTAAAATGATCAGGTTTTTGTAGGATGGAGGTTCAGGAGCAGCCAGCACGGTCAGGTGGCATCTCCGAAGGAGGGGAGATGATTTCCCTGCAGGAGAGATTTAAAACATACAGAAAAGGGCACTGCTTCATTCCACAAGCCTGCACTGAACACACGCTGAGGATATGGCAATAAAAACCCAATAAAAATCTAAATTTCTACGAGAGCCAGGACTAATCATTAACCCACTTTGCAGATTCTTGTCTGTTTCCCTGTAGGGATTGTGTCTTGACAGGTATGCCAAGAAGCAATAAATTACATTAAAATTACTTTTTAATTGTCAATAATTAATCAAACCAACAACTGTTGTTCCGGGCTCCACTGGACAAATAATTAATCCCTATTGGCCTCATTTCTCCTCTTTAAACTGGAAATAAAAAAGTTGGTTTTGACAGTATATTTTGCTTCTAATTTCTGTGAATGATCAATTTTCAGGGAACAGGACATGGCACCTGACAGGAGAGTTTTCCAACTGCTGCTGCGCTAAACACAAAGAAGAAAGATTAATAATGTTGTTTTTAGAGGTGCTAGCCCTGCGAAGCTGGGCTGCATATTTCCAGATGGGCCAAATTTACTCCATTTTCCTCACTGCTTTGTGCCCAGGAATGCAAATAATAATTTGCTTCAGGATTTAGCATAAATAACACGCTAATAATGGATGTGAAATAAATTTAACATGAAGAGTTCTTCACCAACAAACACATTTAAGACCCTTGGAAGGGAATTTGTGGCTTAAATACACTCTGGTTGCATAATTGCCTCAAACCTTGAAAACCAGACCTATCTGCTTACACCTTTAGAGGATTTTAAAGCTACATTTGTCCAATTAAATCAGTGATTTTCTGGTTTTTAGGCCAAATACATGCAGAGAGTCTCATCTTTACAACTAAAGAATAAAACCACTGAAAACAGCACTAAACCCAACAATTCCAAACACAAACTACCTGTCGGGAATGGCTCCTGCAGCGCTGGAACTTCTGAGCCATGGCCAGGAGGTGTTTTGGGAGGGCTGCTGGAGTCTGCTGGCCCAGATGGGCTGTTCCTCACACTGGGGGCAATAATAAAAGCTTATAAATATACCCATAAACTCGCCAGTGTTAGGTTACAAAACCAGAAATAACTCCGTAGAAATTATTCTATTTCTTCCAATAGAATACGCAAAACTCTGTTACTCGATACATGAAATAAGAATTGCAGCTTCCAGGTGCTTTGGTCCATTAATGTATCATTTGGAGAGCTCTCGATTTTTTTAATCAGAAAAGAAAAATCAAGATAAAATTAATGACAAACACCCTGCAGGTCCGTGCTGGTTTACACACACATCAGTTGAGCCACAGCAGCCGAGGACTTTGACAAAGAGCAGAATTCCCAGCAGCACCAGATTGCTGCTGGATTCGATGCCAAGCCCAGGCAAAAGTGCAAAGCTTGCACTTCCCAAAGTTTGAAAGAACACACAACATATAAACTGAGGGGCAGAAATAGAGAGGAAGGAGCAGAACTGAGGATTCCTGCACTGCTTTCCATATTTCAAACAGGCTCAGGTTACTCTTTAAAAATATAAACTCCACTTGAGTCCTAAGTGAGGGAATGCTCTCTGCTCTGGGTCAAACCTGAGGCTTGTGATGATCTTTTTGGGCCTTAACATCAACAAATCCTTTAAATAAATGTGTCTTTCCATGCAGAGCTCCCCGCTTCCCTCTGTGTATACAATGGCTGCCAGGTAATGGCAATTCCATGCAATGAATTTCCTATGGACGTGTTTGAAATCATAAAATTAAACACACTACACTGCACGACTACTTTTTTTCCTTACAGTCACTCTTTTTTCCTCTGGCCACAGTTCCTCAGTTACACTGGCTTCAAAGAACCTGGTGTTGTCTCGTTTTGGAAGCTGAACCATCCTGAATGTACCTTGGTCCTCCATCAAATCTCCAGGGGAAGGCAAAGGCTGGAGGAGCAGAGTTGTGTGTCTGAGCAGGAAGGGGGATTCATCTCCCCCAACCTTTCCATATCTAAATCAGAACCCAGAAATCCCAAACAAAACCTCAGAAATTGTCTGAATTTGAAGAGTTCATTTTAAAACTCCTAAAATGAGAAAGAGTGAGAAGCAAAGAAAGGAACTGGTCTGTGACTGCCTCTAAATGAAATCCTTCTTCTCTCTTGCCTGGCTTTACTGTTTATTCTGAACATTCCCCGTTTTCCAAATGATTTCTAGAATTTTTATTGTTTCTGTTCTGATCCAAATCCATGACTCTGCCACTTGACAAAAGAGGAAGAAACACAAATATTTTAATTTATAAGATTTCTTTTTCTGAAGAACTTTAGCTCAGATCAGTTTACTTATCATAAAATATTTCCCTTCTTTTGCCTTTTCTCCAATACTTCATATGGCCAACATTTAAATTCTCTTCTAGACATGAACACCTTGTTGAAGAGGTTTCTTTGAATTCCAAACGCTATCCAGGGAGAAGATGGAATCTTTTATAGAACCCAAAAGGCTATGAAGGAAAAAGAAGAGAACAAATCCACCTTGCCAGGTGCCTTGGAAGTAAATACAAGGAATTATTTTTTCTTCCTGCAAAAGGGTAATGATCAGGAATATCTAGAATTGTTGAAGATGCAGCCAGTGCTGGTTTTCCTACTGATTTAATTTTCACAAAATTCTAACCTTATGAGAAGTGGGAAAGGAAGGGAGAAGAGGTTCAGGAGAAACCTGGGAGCTTGAGGAATTTGTTATAAATGCTTGACTTGAGTAAACGTGCAATTTGCTGACCCAAGCCAAAGAACTGTAGCATTTTTCCTGAGTTTTCTTGAAGCCTAAGGAAACTGTTCAAACCCAAATGCTCCGAGGTATATCACAGATAGAAAAAAAAGAACTTTGGAGGCAAACTCAAATATTCTGTGGTTATTGTCAGATTGTAGCCCAGAAGTTTACAGTTGAGAGAGTTAATGGAATAAAAGCGCCAGATGTGGCACTGCTGCAATATTTTATTGTCAGTAATTCAGCAAGGAGGTGGGGAACAAAGGCAGGCGCGATATCTGTGCTTTGTCTCCAGTGGAAATATGAGACTGTCCCCCAAAGGGAGACACTAATAGGTTTAATTAAGTTATAATTGAGCCTTTTTATGAATTTGAATGAAATAATCTTTCTCTACTTCCCCCCAGAAGAGTCAGGGCCCAAAAGCAGCTGATGCTGTCATTACTGATGCTGAGAGGAATCTGCTTTCTCTGGGTGGCATTTTCATTGCATTTTTTTGTGCTATTAAACATTCAAAGGGCTGTGTAATTTAAATGATTAAAAAATGATATTTAGAAGTTAGCACATTTATTTTTAAAATAGAAGTGAGATCTTTACATGTCAACTTGTCAGCTGCCTTTACTACCTTGATACACCATGGGAAAGCATTCTCACCCTATAGTAGCTTCTAATTACATTTCTTTTTAGTCTGAACCTCCTCAAATCGTGCTTGTGATTAACCACGTCAGGCCTGTCAAAATACATGAAGGTTTGATGGGATTAATTCCAAAGCAGCATTGCACAGAAGAAAGTGTCACTGCTAGGAATTTGTTTCTACCTTGCCACCTCTTTTTGTGGTGGCACTCTGCATACAAGGTTCACTCGAAACACTACTATGGTCAGCAACATTCATAATGTTAATCTTGTTTTTGACTGAGTAATAATGTCTTTATTATAATATTGTTATAGACATCTCCTGCTATTCTGTTGTGTTTGGTTTATGATATCATAGGACTCACTTTGAAAATAAAATGAAATAAAAAATTCTGTTAACAGGAAGGAATTGGAGACTCAGAATTCCAGAAGATACACGAAATGTTCGTCTGTAGGTCTGAAGTAGAGAGGAGGAACAGACACACTGAATTATGCATTTTGCTTCTCTAGCAAGTGTGAATAGGATAATGCAAGGGTGGAGGAATAGGGCTGTTTAATTCAAATAAAAATAAATAAAACCAAATTAAAGATACTTTATAAAGATCAGGTTAATCAAGCAAAAGGTTTTCAAGATTGGGAAACCTCTTATGTGTCAACAGCTGCCTCTGAGATGGAGCCATTAAAGGAATACAGATATTTAAATGTAAATATTTGCAGGTGAGTCCTGTCTGTAATCCCCCTTTGCAGATGGTGGGGATCTAAATGATGTTATCAGCAAGATCTACAAAAATCAGCTCACTCTAAAACAAAAGCTGGAAATTTAGTCTGCCATTATTGACTGTCTGGCCTCGATCCTCACTGACAACAGCGGCTGCTTGGAAACACAGGAACTTCTCAAAATCGCTTTTTTAAATATAAGTGACTGGATCTGGGTCCAGCTGACCTTGTCCCACTTCACTTTTCAACCTCACCTTGTTTCCCCTTGTCCACTTGCACTAAAACATCCTGAGGGCAGCCTTGGCCACGCTGTGTTCGTTGAAGTCCTGGTTTGGGGCCAAGCTCACCCAGGCTACTCAGGTGTTACCAGACTGAAAAATTTAGTCTGATTATTTCGGAAAACGCTTCAATTTCTCAGAAATAAAATTCACAAAGTGTGGGATCTCTTTGAAATTGAACCCAAATTAGGAAAAAGAAAATGTCTGAGTTCCGCTCTAATGGGGATCACTTCTTGGAAAGGGAAAGGCTTGTGGGATGGGAACAGGCTGACCAGGAAGTGGTGGAATCCCCATCCTTGGGACTGGTTTAAAATCGGGATGTGGCCCTGGGGACATGATTTAGTGGTGACCACAGAGGTGCTGGTGAAGGGTCAGACTCGATGACCTTAGAGATCTTTTCCAGCCTTAGCGGTTCTGTGATTATTTGCAAGAACTTCTCAGCTGGCTTTTAACAGAGGATCCCTTACGGATAAAAGTGACAAATAAAGTTCCTTCATCCCTTGATCGCACAGAGAACCCCAGGACAGGGATGGAAGGTAGGTAAGGAATGACTTTGCCCTTCAGATGCCTCAGAGACAGAGACTCCTCCATCCCATCTCCTGTGGAACGCTCAGGTTGACATCAACAGCCCTTATTTTACACCCATTATGAAGGGCAGACCACTGCACGATTGTTCTGAACCCTTTGATGGGAACAGCCCAAAAATATCTCCTGATCACCCCCAGATTAGAAAGCTGGGAACAATTATCTTTTATCATCCAAATCCTGTCACCTCGGAGCCAAGGAGCGTTTTCCCTGCCTGAGGCTCCATCCCATTATTATTTATCAGCTGTTCTGAAAAAACACCTTGAAATCCCAGACTGAAGTCACTTGTGCTAAGTGCTGTATAACCATAAATTACAGCACAGGTCTGGTCCCGAAGAACAAATTGTCTGAAATTTTGATGTTCTGAGAAAAAAAAAAGGTGTAAAAATCTAGGGCCACAGGGGAACTCAAGGTGATTGAACCAGAAAAAAAACAAAGCCAGGGACAAAACAGAGGTGTCTCAATCTCTGAGACAGTTCTAGACCTGTATCTAATAAAATATTTATCAGTTTAAACCCTTAGGGTCAAATCACTTCAGATTTTTATGGCTTTTGCACATAATTAATTAGTGGGGGAAGAAAAACGTAATTATTGTCATAATTATTAACATTATTGTTGTTATCACAATTATCATAATTATGAACATTATTACTATAATTATCATTATTATCGTTATTTTCTTCTCTAATATCAGAAGAAACAGTCCTCACACCAAAGTGAAATAATCTAAAAAGCCCAACCACCTTTCTCAGCCATATATCGTGAAGTAAAATAACACCAGATAAATAATTTCATAATGTAAATGAATAATGGTAAAAAAAGGCCAATGAAATAGCACTTATTTTACAGATAACATTCTCCCTTTATTTCAGGGGCATAATTGAAAATTTTGAAAATTAAGAACAAACTTGTTTGCAAAACAAAGTATTCATATTTGATATATTCTGAGAGAGCTGTTTATCAATATACAGTTATATACACAGACAATAAATATATTGCAAAACCTGACATGCATGAATATAAAAAAGAGAGAAAAGAGATGAAAATAAACATCAAACTTTGGGTTTGGATTTCTTGCAAAAGTTTTTAATATATTTTTGTTAATTTTTTTGTTTTGATTTTAGAAGAAAGTATCAAAGCATTTTATTTTTTTAAATTCCATTTAGCTTTTTTTCCCGGCTTCCTTTTTGTAAACCAGAGGAAAAAGGAGTTTTCTCCACCATGGATTTACAGCTGTAATTTTAACTGGAAAAGTGGAGCACCAGGCTGGATTTGGCTTTGGCTGGTGGCACTTTTCAGAAGGCTGTCGAATGTTTTCAATCCAATCGTGTCCAACAAGGACAGGAAGAGGCATGAAATGGCTTTTGAGGATTTAAAAACAGCGTTGATGCTCTGGTTTTCCAGTTTCAGTATTTTACTGTCAAACCCACACCATGCTCCAATGTAAACAATGCTGCAAAAGCTGAGTGATCATAAAGCCTTTTACGAGCAGAACTAAAAATGATGGGAATGATGCTCTGTGAGTCTCGTTTAAAATTGTTGGAGTTTGCCCCTGTATTTTTCAATACTTATTTGTAATTAGGCTATAACATCCCATCAATCACCAGAGCAGCCCAGATGTGAGGAGATAAAAATTCCGGGGGTTGTGTTATAGCCCTGAAGCCCTTAAGCCAATTTGTTTTTTATTGGTGAAAGGGAAAAAATCAAGATTTCCATCCCTGGGTCAGTGAGTTACAAGGAGCTGATTTGAAGCAAAATATAAGCAGGTACATAAAATAAATCAAGCAGAATAAAGAGCCAACCTCTGGCTAAACTTACTCCCCTTCTATCCAGTTCATTTAAAATGGGATAACAGTGATGTAATAAGGTTAGAAGAAATATGATCATTAGGGTAGGGAAAATATCGACTCTTCTTAAGTGTCCTCTTCCTGGATGGAAAGAAGGCAATTTAGAGGAAATATAATTCCTTAAGTTAACCAATGCAGCCCCAAATGCTTCGTCACGTAACGACAAGAAATTTTTGAATGGCAAAAAATGGATGCGCATTTTATTTGTCTTTCCCAGCAGAAATGGTAAATCAGAAAGACAGAGTTTATTTCAAAATAAAGCCAAAAAGCAAACAGAAGCTTCATCAGGCAGACACGCCAAGAGCATCCTGGTCCTGTTCCTTCCAGTCTGCCCTTGGATTTCTGAAGACAGAAACTTCACGAATGTTTCACATGTGGCACAAGGCAAGTTTTAATTCATTGCTGTGACTGCACGGAGCAGCAGAGCCCACATTCCACTTGCTCTTCGTGTCAGATCGATATTTAGGGGAAAAAACTTTGTGTCATCACATCGGACAACCAAGAGCACGTTAGTCAGAGGTTGGATGTAGACTTAGTCCCTGACACACCGTGGATTGAGACAGCTTTTCCAGAAGGCTGAATGCAACAGAACTAAAGCCACGTGAAAATCGAATGGTTTTCTTTATTTTTTTTCTTTCTTTCTTATTCCATCTTCTAAAGGAACCTGCATAAAGTTGGAAAGAATATGCATTTTCATAAAGCTTCCTCTTCATCTTACTTTTCTTCTCTTTTCCTTACTTTTTAAAAGTACTTCGGCTAGAAATAAATAGTTTTACTCTGGAAATTGATTCAATATTTCAAATAAAGTTAAGGTCTTTCTCATGACCAGTAATACAGACAGGCAGCTTGTGAGATAGATGGAAAAATGTCTGAAAAATTTTCTCCAAAAGCATCTCTGTCAGCCTGGTTTGGACACAGGTGCAAGGCTGACATGTGAAATGTTGGCTTCCCCCTCTGAGCTGGTTTTTGCCTCTCTGTGTTCAGTGTTTAGTCTGGTTGGAATATTCCATCTGCCTTCTCTGCATTTTGGCTGAGCATTTTAATTGAAAATGTACAGGCTTTAATTATTTGCTCTGACTCCCCAAGGAAAAAGACAATTTAATCTTGAGGAGCCTCTGTGGAGAGTTGGTACGTCCAGGAAAATTGATAAAACCTAATCAGCAAGAAGTGTCTTGCAGATAATTGGTTGGTTTTATGGATTACATTTTTAATATCTCTGCATAACGTACAAATAGTGGACTGCTTTATTATGCTCTGATTTGGCAGGCAGTGTTCAAATGGGAAAACTTTTAGTTTTCATTGCTCAGTTCAGCACGGGAAAAGGCAGTGGTAAAAGAGTTTTATCTTCTCTTGGGTGTGAAATCAGTCAAGAGTTCAATTCTTCACCAGCTGGACTTGACATTCTGTAAATATTATGTAAATTTTGCAGATGGAAGACATGAAAATTGAAATTTCTCTCCCAAGAAAACACTGCATTTCTTTATCTGGTAATCAGTTTCTTTACTATCATTTATCTTTCTAAGATGGATATTTTCCTAAAAAAAGCTCTGATCATTATTCATCGCCATTGACTAACAGGAATTTTATTCACTCTTTTTCTTTAAACATCCAACTCATGGTGCATTTCTTTGTTTGTAAAATTTCATAAGGTCCCAGTAGTAATCTCCAGTTCACTTTTGTCCTCATTCAAAATGGATCAGACAGGCAACCCCAGGCATTGATTCCTCTCGGGCACCGATCTTGAAGAAGGATGAATCGTTCTGGATTGATCAGAGAGAGAGCTGTCAGAGGTTTCAGACCAATGACTGTGCCCACAGATCAGATAAGCCAATTACAATCAGGGTTTTCCACAGAAAAAGTGCTAACAAAACGTGCTAACATCAAGATTTCAAAGCAGCCTACTGGCATTTTTAATAATCTCAGAAATCCCCCAAACAGTCGTTTTTGGAACTGAAATTGCTTGCACATGGTATCTGTCTGAAAAAGAGGCAACTTCCTTTTTTCCTCTGAGCAAAATTCCGTCAAGCCCTCTGAAGCTGAGCACAGGTGGCAAATAAATACAAGTTTGCTACTTTCATATTAAAAAAAAGCAGAGGGTTTCAGCCCTCCTGGGATTCTGGAGCAGGAACTGAATCTGTGCTTTGTGCCACTAAATTTTTACCATCAAATACTGAGATCTCCCTTCCAGGATAGAAGTCCAGCAGCCTGAAGAAGATGCTCCATCTTTTCTGGTGGCGTGGCTCACGCCCTCCTCTCGGACTAGAGCAGTGTCCCAAACTGCTTCCCAAATTTCTGGTGTCCAGAGTTTCCAGAGGTGAATCTCATCCCATGGGCAGGAATGTGTGAGATTCGAGACCTGAGCTGGCCTTGCCTGTGTGTGGTTAAAATTTGGGGAAAGTGAGGGGCTGAGAGAAGGAACATCAGGACTCAAACTTCCTTGGATGTGGCAGAAATCCACTGGATTCACATCCATCCCTCGCCCGTGCGGAAGAGCCCAAGGGCAGAAACAGAAATTTCCTGAAGTGTGGAGCTACAAATGAGACAGAAATAATACAGAAATGGGAAATTCTCTAAGGATTTATGCCTAATATATACCAGGCTGCTAAAAAGATGATAAATAAACAATAATAAATGTCAAATAAGCAAACCCAAAAGAGCAAAAAGTTGTGCTATGGATTCCAAAAGGAAGAGCATTCAAATAAACCAAGCAGGCAAAGTTCTCCACTGTGTCTGTTCCCTTCTCTCTCCTGGCAAACGGAAGAACTAAAAGTGTTCTTTTCAAGGCCTCAAATTATTTTATGTAGTTTTCAATTTATTCTGGTATCTTGCTTGGGAAGCTGCAATCTTCCTCTAAAATTATTTTATCTATATGAGCAAGGAAAAGCTTATTATTAAATCAGTACAACAAAACTGGCAGGTGTTGCATCCTTGTTCTTTTTAAAAAAACTTAATTCTTACCTGATCTAATCTTGGCTCTTCACACAATCAGTTGCAAGTTACTTCTTTCTAAGCGAGGCTAAATTTTGCAGTAGAGATGCTCTCCACATTCACAGGCTGCTGACACCCCTCAGTGCTCTGATAAATCCACAGAACCTCACAAAGTCTGAGTATTGCCCAGGCCAGCTCCCTGACCTGTCTCCCTGTCTTTGTAACCTATTATTTGTTTCAAAACTACCTTTTTCTCTCCATTTTTCCCCATTAGACCATTCCATCTAGAGATTGGTGAAACAGAGGTTTTGTTGATCCAGGGGAAGATACTCCATTTATCTCTCCCCCACTCTCTCAATTTTCCTTGGGGCTCAGCTTGGGAGCAGATAAATGAAGAGGAAAATAAAGAATCCCTGAGAAGGATGTTCAAATAACCACTTTTCTTGACTGATGCCACCATTTCTCAACTGCCCTGACTCAGTTCTCACTTTGAAAGATCTCGAATGTCAGCCCTTCCAACTGATGTGTTTAGGGTTCATTAAATGAAAAGACTCAGTAAAGGAAAGATGTCAACAGCCCCAAAACTGCATCTCCAGTTCTCATGGCAAATAGAGGAAAGAGGGAAATGGCTATTTGGAAATGCTCTGCTTTCTCTCTTCAGTCTGTATTTCTTTCTCTTGTGTTGCCCAGATGTGATCCAGACATATCCACACACCGTAGATATATCCCGGAAGCATTTTTAAAATAGTGCAGGTCTATATATACAGAATTTGCTTCGAAGTGATCAGCAGGGCTATGGACTTGAGTGTGAAGGATATGAAAGGGGAATTGGGAAAAATGTAGCTGAGTTAAATAACAGTATTAACCACTGCAGAATCACAGATTATCCTGAGTTGGAATGATCATCAACTCCTGACCCTGCCCAGGACAATCCCAAAAATTCCACCCTGTGCCTGAGAGTGTTCCAAACACTTCTGGAGCTCTGTGAGGCTTGGTGCAATATCCAAGTGATTATTTTGCTGTTCCAGTGCTCATCCACCCTCTGGGTGAAGAACTTTCTCCTGATATCCAGCCTAATCCTCCCCTGGCACAGCTCCAGCCATTCCCTCAGTCCAGCCACCGTCAACAGATAGAAGACAGCAGAGCCTCCACTTCCCCTCAGGAGGAACTGCAGACTGAGATCAGGGCTTCCCTCGGTCTCCTCTCCTCTGCATGATGAGATTTTCCACATTAGAGGTCTGGAGACCGAGGTTTCCACGCATCAGGTGTGGCATCCGTGATGGGAACCTCTTGTCCAGCTGGGACTGCACATGTAGGGCTGGGAACCCCCAGAGCGGGGCTGCTCCTGGCCCTGGGGCATCCCCCGGCCCTGAAGGTCAGCACACATTTCCCAGGTCAGCACACATTTCCCAGGACTAAGCTCAAGCATTTCCACTGAATATTCACAGTTTAATCTTCTCCTCTTGCTGGCTGCTGTCCCCTTTTGGAGGAAGAGCCATTGCTCTGGAATGGGTTTTATGACTGATTTCTCCGTGGAATGTGAATCCTGCCCCACAGGAGACTGAAGCTCTCTGTTATACAACATGCTGTGTACTTGGATATCGGAGGTACCCAGGCAAGTGTCCCCAAAAATAAATAGGTACAAATATCTTACTATTTTCCATGAGTGATCCCATATTTTAGATCTGTACGGCTGCCGAGAACACATCGGGGTTGTAATAAAACAATATTTCTTTTCAAATCCCTCAGGATAAGAACTGATTGAATCCCATTTGTCTGAAGTGAAAAGAAAAAAGGCTGCAATACTGGATGAATCATGGACAAATCTGTAAACCAGACTGGATAAATCCAACATTAATCTTCAAATTTAGGCACTGATGTTAAGAGCCTTGCAGTTTTTACTGATCCCCAAGAGAGGAACTCCAATGATTTTGGGGACATGGGCAGTTCTCTCTTTCATCCCTCATTCTTTCCTCCATCTCCATTTCGCTCCCTCAAGCTCTCCAGCTCCAAATCTTTGCTGTAACATAATTAGAAACTTTACTGAGTTAGAAATACTAAGGCAGAATCTATCATCCTTAAAAAAAAGCAGTATCAGGAAATATTTTTTTATTTTCTTTTTTCCCTAGGAGTTAAAATTCTCTTTAGATCTTTGTTTATAACCATCTGTGTCAAACAGCAAATAATAAAGCAGACAGTGGAAAAAACAAAAGGTATTCTTGTTTGTTGTTTGACATGGTTTTAGACTTTTACGAGAGGCACGGAAAAAACTATTTAGGTTTATTTCTTAAAGAAAACAGGGATATTTGATGAGAACTCAAACCTCTGAGATGACATACACTGTGAAATTTTATAAAGCTGAAGGAATGAAAAAAAAATTAACTGGTTCATTTTGGTTTTGCTTGGTTTTATGTTTTTGGGGGGAGGGTTGTGGGGTTTTTGTAATGACAGCTTGTTAACCTCCCATCCTACAATTATATAGGATTTCCAGTCAATTCTGTACTAAGGCAACTTTTGGGGCTGGGATTTCATTTTTGCCAGTCCTGTGGACCCCAGAACACCCTATTTGTGCAGTATTTCCTCATGTTTCTTTTTAGTTCTTAAAACACAACTGAATTCTTGAGTCTTCCTCCTCATGGCCGCAGCTCCATGGGATGGATCATCCATCGGGTGATCACAGCCAAGAAAAACAATTTGTTTTCATCCTTCTGGGCTGGGTGGCCAGCTTTTGGCAGTAGGAGGGTTCCAGGGGTGGCTTATCTGAGAAACTTCTAGAAGCTTCCCCAACTTCCAACAGAGCCAATTCCAGCTGGCTCCAGGATGGACCAATCTCTGTCCAGGGCTGAGCCCATCATGGCATTGGCAGCATCTTTGGGATAGATGCCCTAGGATTTTAGCTTCTATATTCATGTATCTGTAATCCTGTAATCCTTTAGTGTATAACTCTAGACTCCATACAGGGTGCTGAGCTCCTGTTCTATCATTTTTAGACAAAACAATTCCTCTCTGAGCCCAAAACTCAAGGACACCTCACTGTCTCAGGCCCTGAGATATGCAAACAACAGTGGATTAATTGGGGGGAGCAAACTTGGAGTAATTGACGTCATTACCTGAGGCTGTAATTGGAGGATTAACCCTGATATGCAAATGACAGAATTTTTAAAGTGTGAAAAACCTGTGACCCGTCACCCATTTTGGGTGCAGCCCTTGGGTGGGCTGTGCCTGCCCTAAATGCATCTGAAGGCCCTTTAATAAATACAACTGGTTTTATTCTCTTAACTTTGTCCAGCCTCTGCTCTAGGTAAACCCACCAAGGCATCAGGATAACAGAGGGGGATAACAGGGCGAAAATTTACTGTGCAGGAGCAATTGCAGCCAGAGAAGGGGAGTGAGGGTATGGGAAAGGAACAGCCCCTCAAGGTCATGGAGAAGGAGGGGTTGGAGCTGAGATTCCCCCACAGCCCCTGGGGCAGCCCATGGAGAGGCAGCTGTGATCCTGCAGCCCGTGGAGGTCCAAAGAATAACAGAAATAAACCTGCAGCACGGAGGAGCCCGTGCTGGAGCAGGGGATGCCCAAAATAAGGTTGTGACCACATGGAAAACCCACACTGAGCAGCTCCTGGCAGGATTTGTGACCCTGTGGAGAGAGGAGCCCACACTGAGCAGCTCCTGGGCAGGATTTGTGACCCTGTGGAGAGGGGAGCCCACACTGAGCAGCTCCTGGCAGGATTTGTGACCCTGTGGATAGAGGAGCCCACGCTGAGCAGCTCCTGGCAGGATTTGTGACCCTGTGGATGGAGGAGCCCACGCTGAGCAGCACCTGGCAGGATTTGTGACCCTGCGGGGGACCCACATTGGAGCAGCTGGTTCCTGAAGGATTGACCCTGTGGAAGAGGCCCATGTGGAGGAATTTGTGAAGAAGTGCAGCCCAGGGTGAGGATTCATGTTGGAGAAGTTCCTGGAGGGCTGTCTCCAGCAGGAGGGATCCCACACTGCAGCAGGGGGAGAGTGTGGAGGAAGAGGCAGCAGAAACAACAAATGATGAACTGACCACAAACCCCGTTCCCCATCGCCCTGCAGCACTCAGGGAAGGAGGAAATTGGAAGTCCAGTTAAGCCTGGGCAGAAGGAAGGAGTGGTGGGAAGGTGTTTTGAGATTTGGTTTTATTTCCTCCTGATTCCACTCTGCTTTATTTGGAATAAATTAAATGAATTTCCCCAAGTTAATTGTGCTTTCCCCATGATGGCAGTTGTTGAGTGATCTCTCCCTGCCCCTACCTCCAACCATAAGCCTTTTGTTGCACTTTCTCTGCTCTGTCCAGCTGAGCAGGGAAGTGACAGAGTGACTTTGGTGGAGAACTGGCATCAGCCTGGGTCAACCAACCCCAATCAATTCATTAATATTCACACACAAAGGAAAAATGCTCCGATTTTACACATTTCGAAAGCTTGAAATTTTTATGCCCATCTCCTATTACAAATGCAAGAGAAGACAAAATTTAATAACATTTCAGAAAGATATAATAAAATATTACTGAGTAAATTTCTTTGTTTCTAGCTGACCAGAGAAACCAACCCTGATTTTCCTGCAGTGGTGAAGTGGGTCAATTGTTCTGCCCATAAACAACCTCAGAAAAGTGACATTTATATTTCTCTTTACAGCATCATCATAAGAGTAAGGAAATTATGATAATCCAATGCATTTTTCAGTCTTTGACATTTAATAGGGAATAGCATTAAGGTGGATCATCAGCATTTGCATACTGTAATTGTTTTTGCATAGGTTTGGGAGGGCTGACTTAACAAGGACCTGTCAGTTATATTAGATCTTTAATTACTTTATTTCACTACTGTTCTCAAGCGCCTAAGCAAGTGAACTTTAAAATAACTTCAGAATGGATTTGTGCCGCAGCATTGGAACATCCTTCTTCCAACTTCCCCAAAAGGTTGCCCTTGAAGGATAACTCTGAACAACTGTGCTGGTCATGGGGAACATTTTAAACATATTTAGATGGAAAATGAAGCAAAAACGTTTATCATGCTTGGGTTTGAGATATTAACAGTGCTATGATGTGTTTAGCTTAAAAAATTACAGGGGCTAAGAAACAGGGGCTAAGAGGGAAGTTATCAAATATTAGAAAAAGAGGGTCAGAGAAAGACTGGATTTAGACCTGGCGTTGTTTAAAGCCCCCAGTAATGGGGGTACTTCCTGCGCTCAAGAAGATGGGACAAAAACCAGTTTATCCTCATTGCCATCCTTGTTATTCTGACTGATTTCCATGAGAAGAATCCCAACATCCCCATGTCCATCCTGCCTTTCTTCCAAAGCCTTCAGAGAGGAAAGCAGGGTTATCCTTTCAGCCACCCCACTTCACAGAGCAGCCCTCAAACAGGAACCCAACCATGGATCCCACCCTCTTCCCTCCCCCCTGGGGACAAAACCTGTTGCCGGTGTGAATCTTGAATCACGTTAGGATGAGCCTCAAGAGTCTGTAAGCTGAGGCTTCCTCCAAGAGCTCCATATTTTATTTCCAAGCACTGCTTTAAACCAGAAAACAAGAGCTCTCCTCGTGGGAAGATGGAAATACGTGTGGTGACAAGACACCAGTGCTGTACAAGAGCAGCCAATTAATTTAATCCAGTTGGTATTCAGGGCTCTGTCCTTTGTGTGCCAGAGTTTTGCTGTTCTGGTTTTATCACTGAACAATTTTTTATGCCTGCAATACAAGAAAACAGCTCTGTGCCTGCAGTTCTGCTTGAATATTCTCAAGCAGAGAATATATATTCTTTCCACAATCTCTAAAAGCTGCAGTTCTTAATTGCCTGCCTGAGATTGTCCTTCTTCCCCCAGACCGCTCCACAAGATCAAGCAAAATTAATTTGGCGTCTGCAAGAAATCCTGAAGATTGTCATGAGCTCAGAAAACAGATTTTAACAAATGGGAGGGAATTTTGCAATGTTGATTTGCTTGCCTCCCAGAAAGGTGGAGCTACCAATTTTTACTGTCTGGTGACTTTATAAACATTTCTCTTATTTCCTTCTTCTGACCTGCTCTTCCAGAAGAGCCCAAAAACAGAAGTCTTAACCTCAACTGAACTCTTCCCTAAATACTATTTTCCACTAAATACCTGGTTTTCAGAGGGCTGCATTTAAATTTGAGGGGTTCTGCTGCTCGCCATAAATCCATGCTGTTTTGTAATAGAATTACGATTCTGTAATTCATGCCTGAATTATGTTCCTCCTATTTTTTATTTTTTTTTGCCAGACCCGTAAGAATATCATCATGGAAGACTAAATTTAAACACTTGAATGTCCCAGCAAGAATCTTTAATTAGACTTTTTCTGGTCCACCTCTGCAACGTCAAATCACTTCAATCACTTGACATCCCAGATCATGTTAGAATCAGTAAATAACAAGGCTGCCAGCCTGATTTTTATTCTTCAGTGGGCACAATATTGAAATATTTGAATATTGAATTGAATATTTGAATATTGACTGGAAAGCAATCTCTGCACAAATAACTCCAGGTGTTGCCTCCTGCCCCTTTTTGAGAGGAACCCAGCAGATGTGTGATGTTCTCCATCTGTAGCATTCCAAATAAAACTGCAGTTAAAATTCAGAGGGCTTGAAGAAGTTTTATTTTCCTCCCAGCCAAATTAAATTTAAATGAGAAAGAGACTTTTGAGTTTATTCCTCTCTTGAAGCATTTTTGTTTGTTTATTCATTCATTCTTTTCACTTCACTGTTAAGGAATATAAAGGCTGGCATGTAGGAAAGACTGGCTGCAGGGAGAAGGAAAATGCCCAGGTAATGATAAAATTTGAGTGGGAACGTGGGGGGTTGGAAGGGAACAGAAAACAAGGAGAGACAAATTTAAAAAGAAATGAGATTAAATTAAAGGTGAAAGGAAGAAAATTCTCCATTCCCCTCTAGGTTTATCATATCTGGCTTTTAATTTTGAATTTATTCAAGAAGATCTTTATAATCCCCTAGAGAACAACTGAACAAATACTCAGGATTGTGCAGGGAAAGCCATCCTAAACAGGGAACAAACTCTGCAGACAGTGGGTCAGGGTGCCTTTATTTGGATCTAAATTTCAAATTAAAATCCTGTGTTATTGCTAGAATTAAGCACTGGAGCCAGGTTCTTCAAAATCAAGAAGGTGAATTAAAATTGAGGAGGTTTTAGAACAGGAATATTTTAACCCTCACCTTCTGGTGTTCAGGACTCTCAGTGTGCCCCTGCTGCCTTTTTTTTTTTTTGCTGTGACCAAACAGGGCCAGGAGAAAACAGTGATTTATTTAGACAAAAACGAGTGAGTGACACCACAAGATGAGACTTCCATGTATTTGTGTGATTGAAAAAGCTACAGACCCTCTCAAGACTGACATTAAACCTACATCTCGAAAGGCCTTAAAGTTTTCAAACTTTTTGTCTTTGACTGATGGATGAAATTTTATTTCCAGCTCGGTCAGAACACAACAGGAATGAAACCTGGTACTGCCAGGACTAGAAATGAAAATGTTAAGGAACATTTTCCTAGAAAGTGACTCTTTCATCAGCCTGCACATGTTATTTATCAGTTTGAGACCTGATGGGGCGGATTTTTTGGCTTGCTGTGGGTGGCTGCAGGGTGATGGGTGATTCACTGCAGGGCACCAGAGCTCTGAGCATGTCAGGCTCTTGCAGCAGCTGATTGAGGTGCAGTGATTGGCTTCACTTCTCATTTCCAAGAGAAATTCATTGCCCCTTGGGAAATAAGGTCAAGATTCCCTTTGCAGGAACATCAGCCCTTGAGCTTATCAATTGTGATATAAAAACCTCCATATATCAATAACTATTGTTATTATTACAAGAAGTCAAAATGGTTTTCTCTCATTTTCAGTACTAGCTTTCATATCCAGCCCACAGGATCTGCATTCTGCCAGAAGCTGACAATGCTAAGACAGGACAAAACAAAGCCTGAAATTGTTTCTTTTACAATCACAAGACAGCAGCAACTCGAGCAGGACAAGGGGAAATGGGTTCAAGCTGAGAGTAAGCTCAGATTTGATATTAGGAATGAATTCTTTCCTGTGAGGTCGTGAGGGACTGGGAAGTGTCACCCACAGAAATGATGGATGCCCCATCCCTGAAGGGTTTCAGGCCAGGTTAGATGGAGCTCAGAGCAACCTGGACTAGTGGAAGGTGTCCCTGCTCGTGGATGAACATGATGGGGGTGGAACGGGATGGTTTTTAAGGTCCCTACAACCCAAACCGTTCTGGGATTCCATGAACTGAAGTCAGGGTTGTCAGGAAGGACTCAAAGGAGGTAAGGACCACGGCCAGAAAATCTCACACTTTAATAAAAAAAAAATTGTCTTTGCGTACTTAAATGTTGAGTGATATCATCAGTGAAAAATTCTTCCGCGATGAGTAGGGAGGAAAATTCACTTATCTAAGGCCTGAAACCAGTTGCCATAAGGTTTATATGATTTTCCCCCATTAACTCACGAGAAACCTTAATAGGGACAGATTTGCCTGGTGGAATTATGGGGAATAATTCCTCTTACCTTAATGGTAGCGGGAAGACAAGCATGGGATTGTCCCAGGAATTAAATACTCCAACACACTTTAAAAAAAGGGAAATAAGAATAAGAAAGAAGGATATGCCTTATTAATTTCTGCATTAAAATTTGCTTGTGCTGAGGCCTGGAGGGTGCTCAGTGGGAAAAGAACACCCTGAAAAACAGAAGGCTTTTGTATTTCTTTAAGGACACTCAAGATATTGTGTAGGGACATTTGCAGCACACATAAATAATGGATTATCTAAGCTTTATCACTTTTTGGGGATGATTTGTCCTTCGGTCAGCTTTGCAGCTCCTAAAATCCCGTTAGCAATTGTGCTGTTTCCCGCAGCGGTGCTGGTTCCCTGCTCCCAGCAGCTGGAATTTGCTCACAATGATGATCCTTGCAGAATCCTCAGGGTTATTTCCTCCCTCTCTAACGAATGGGCCCTGACATTATTCCAAGCTCACTAATTCCCACCCAGCTATCATTCCACGGATCGCTGCTCTCAGTGTGATGACTCCTAAAAACCTGGCTTTGGGGAATTATTTCAACCCAGAGCAGCATTGCAGAGAGGCTGCTGTGCTGCTGAGTCAGCACNTCACAATGATGATCCTTGCAGAATCCTCAGGGTTATTTCCTCCCTCTCTAACGAATGGGCCCTGACATTATTCCAAGCTCACTAATTCCCACCCAGCTATCATTCCACGGATCGCTGCTCTCAGTGTGATGACTCCTAAAAACCTGGCTTTGGGGAATTATTTCAACCCAGAGCAGCATTGCAGAGAGGCTGCTGTGCTGCTGAGTCAGCACAGATGGGGAGATACCCAAATCCATTGTCAAGAAGCCCAGGAAAAGAGGAAACAAACAAAATAAATAATAATATTAAAAAAAAATTGAAAAATCATCATGAATACTCTGAGGGAAAAGGATGGTGGTGCCATGATGAAGCAGAGCAACCCTGAGATACTTAAGAGATAAAAATATTGATGATGATTAAGGCACATAAATCTCCTCATCACGGTCTCTCTTCCTCCCTGTTACATCTTCACCTCTGTCAGAACCCCCCAGAGAGATCCCACCTGGGAATCCCTTGCAGAAGAAATGGAAATGCAAACCCAAAGCTGCAGACCTATTCCCACTGTTTTCAGGCAAGATGAAGTACAGACTTGGCTGTAGGCTTTCACTGCTTAATTTTAGTCCTGATTATAAAATATAATGAGGTATATAAACTGGGAATATTTTATTTACTCATGCTGATGTTAAGTAAATTCACCTCCCCCATTTTTGTTTTCCTTGCACAAACACAATCAATCACCAAGACACAGAAAATTGCCCCTGGATTTTATTGGTCACAGGTTAGGTGTTCTTTCAATTTCATATAATTAAGAAATGACAAGTTTTTATTTGACTATGCTTACTGAAAAGAACTTTTTTTTTTTTCCGCTACAGCCCACATATAAATGAATCCTTTTCTGGGTTATAATTAATTGCTGGAGGTCAGTAATTAATCTCTTTGTTCTGCAAGATAGACAAGATAAACTGCACTGAGCCAGAGTGGCAGAGGGGATTTTCCCTGGCGCTGTTTGCAGCAGGAATTCTGCAATGCATGAGTGGTACCAAGCTGCTAATGAGACCCAACTCCCTCACTTCAACAGGCTCCTCTGAAAACCTCCTTTGCACAGACCTCCNATTGTTATTATTACAAGAAGTCAAAATGGTTTTCTCTCATTTTCAGTACTAGCTTTCATATCCAGCCCACAGGATCTGCATTCTGCCAGAAGCTGACAATGCTAAGACAGGACAAAACAAAGCCTGAAATTGTTTCTTTTACAATCACAAGACAGCAGCAACTCAAACAGGACAAGGGGAAATGGGTTCAAGCTGAGAGTAAGCTCAGATTCGATATTAGGAATGAATTCTTTCCCGTGAGGTCGTGAGGCACTGGGAAATGTTGCCCACAGAAATGATGGATGCCCCATCCCTGAAGGGTTTCAGGCCAGGTTAGATGGAGCTCAGAGCAACCTGGACTAGTGGAAGGCGTCCCTGCTCATGGCAGGGGTGGAACAGGATGGGTTTTAAGGTCCCTTACAACCCAAACCGTTCTGGGATTCCATGAACTGAAGTCAGGGGTGTCAGGAAGGACTCAAAGGAGGTAAGGACCACACCCATCAAATCTCACACTTTAATCAAAAAAAAATTGTCTTTGTGTAATTAAATGTTGAGTGATTTCATAATTGAAAAATTCTTCCGTGATGAGTAGGGAGGAAAATTCACTTATCTAAGGCCTGAAACCAGTTGCCATAAGGTTTATATGATTTTCCCCCATTAACTCACGAGAAACCTTAATAGGGACAGATTTGCCTGGTGGAATTATGGGGAATAATTCCTCTTACCTTAATGGTAGCGGGAAGACAAGCATGGGATTGTCCCAGGAATTAAATACTCCAACACACTTTAAAAAAAGGGAAATAAGAATAAGAAAGAAGGATATGCCTTATTAATTTCTGCATTAAAATTTGCTTGTGCTGAGGCCTGGAGGGTGCTCAGTGGGAAAATAACACCCTGAAAACCAGCAGGCTTTTGTATTTCTTTAAAGACACTCAAGATATTGTGTAGGGACATTTGCAGCACACATAAATAATGGATTATCTAAGCTTTATCACTTTTTGGGGATGATTTGTCCTTCGGTCAGCTTTGCAGCTCCTAAAATCCCGTTAGCAATTGTGCTGTTTCCCGCAGCGGTGCTGGTTCCCTGCTCCCAGCAGCTGGAATTTGCTCACAATGATGATCCTTGCAGAATCCTCAGGGTTATTTCCTCCCTCTCTAACGAATGGGCCCTGACATTATTCCAAGCTCACTAATTCCCACCCAGCTATCATTCCACGGATCGCTGCTCTCAGTGTGATGACTCCTAAAAACCTGGCTTTGGGGAATTATTTCAACCCAGAGCAGCATTGCAGAGAGGCTGCTGTGCTGCTGAGTCAGCACAGATGGGGAGATACCCAAATCCATTGTCAAGAAGCCCAGGAAAAGAGGAAACAAACAAAATAAATAATAATATTAAAAAAAAATTGAAAAATCATCATGAATACTCTGAGGGAAAAGGATGGTGGCGCCATGATGAAGCAGAGCAACCCTGAGATACTTAAGAGATAAAAATATTGATGATGATTAAGGCACATAAATCTCCTCATCACGGTCTCTCATCCTCCCTGTTACATTTTCACCTCTGTCAGAACCCCCCAGAGAGATCCCACCTGGGAATCCCTTGCAGAAGAAATGGAAATGCAAACCCAAAGCTGCAGACCTATTCCCACTGTTTTCAGGCAAGATGAAGTACAGACTTGGCTGTAGGCTTTCACTGCTTAATTTTAGTCCTGATTATAAAATATAATGAGGTATATAAACTGGGAATATTTTATTTACTCATGCTGATGTTAAGTAAATTCACCTCCCCCATTTTTGTTTTCCTTGCACAAACACAATCAATCACCAAGACACAGAAAATTGCCCCTGGATTTTATTGGTCACAGGTTAGGTGTTCTTTCAATTTCATATAATTAAGAAATGACAAGTTTTTATTTGACTATGCTTACTGAAAAGAACTTTTTTTTTTTTCCGCTACAGCCCACATATAAATGAATCCTTTTCTGGGTTATAATTAATTGCTGGAGGTCAGTAATTAATCTCTTTGTTCTGCAAGATAGACAAGATAAACTGCACTGAGCCAGAGTGGCAGAGGGGATTTTCCCTGGCGCTGTTTGCAGCAGGAATTCTGCAATGCATGAGTGGTACCAAGCTGCTAATGAGACCCAGCTCCCTCACTTCAACAGGCTCCTCTGAAAACCTCCTTTGCACAGACCTCCACCAGCCACGAAAAGATGTTTTTTCCTTGAATAGGAATTTTGGGAGCAGGTCAGAACTCACAGGCTTTGTTGTACCATTGTGTTTCCTTCTGTGTCTTCAGGTGGTTCCAGCCCATGTGCTCAAAATGTTTTTCTCCACTTCTGGATACTTTCTAATTGCTGATGTGGGGAATTAACACTCCCAACCAGTGTGTGAGATGGGAATTCACTCTCTCAGAAAAAAGAAAAAAGATTCTATGATATGAATCTGATTCTGGAGATAATATCTTCTTGAATTACCTATATTTGCACAAGGGAAGGAAATATTAAGAGCTTCTAGATTTCCAAGAGCAAACCTTTCAGCATTTTGCAGGAATAAGGGCAGAGAGTGAAGGACTCTGATCTGATTTTAAGGCAATAAATTGCCTTTCTGAATCCTCAATATTTTTTCAAGCTGATACAGTGATTTACACTTTCTCTTTGAAATATTTTGGGTACTTAACAGTTGTCCACAAGAAAAACAGAAAGTTTTTGCCTACAGTAGCTGCTGCCTATTTCTAGGGTTTGAATGTCCAAGAAAGTGCTTGTTTTTAACTCCAGATACCACCCCCAAATACTGTCACCACCTCAACTGGGTGGTGTAAATTTTAATCCGTGTTTTAGGGACATATGGAAGTTTTTGGTTTGCAAGGTGCGCTCTGGAATGCCAAAAACCCAAAAAGCACACACTGGACCACTCCTGCAAACACTGCAAGAGGCGGGGATTAAGCAACGCCTTTTGTTTAGAAATAGGAAGTCCATGAAAATATGCATTGCAGTGCTGCCAAAAAAGATATTAAAATGGATGTTGACCATGCAAATAGAGCAGCTCATGACCGCACCTCTCATCCTGAGGGCTCCTTTCTTCCAGGACAGGTCATGATTAGACCTTCTGACCCCATACAGGGTTTTTCCAAGGTGATAAAAAAGCCTCCTTGCTTCCTAGGGCTCTCTGAGTGTCCACAGAAGATAATTCAGAGTGTGGAGTTTGCCCATCTGGCGGGGATTTCTTGGAGCTGCACCTCCAAGGCTTTTCCAGGGCAGAGCTGGATAAACACACGTGCTCAAATATTCCTGTCAGAGCGGGGAAGGAAATCAAATCATGAATGGCAAGCGTGATTCAGGTTTACTCCGTGAGTAATCTGCTTGTAAAAACACACACCTGAGTAGTCAAACAGTGCAAGTTGTGGGTTCTTCTCCCCTGCTGTGCCTCTCTTCAGCTTTTATTAGAGGAAAAAAAATCATGTATGCTCGTGTTTCCTTTCTCTCGGGAGTTTTCTCCCATTTTTTCTCTTTTTTTAGCCCCCAGTTATGCTGTGAATAACCTGATAGACCCCAAAAAAATCATTCTGCCCCTGCTTTTCTCTTAGTGTTCCAAGCAATTGCATTTCCTAAGCAAATACTCTTTCTGATTTTAAGCATAAATAAGATTATTCTCTATTAAAAACAGGATTGTTTTGCCATAAAGGGAATAGGAAGAGAAAAAAAAAAAATCTCTGAAGAAATATTCCTGCAGCAAATATTTCTGCTGTTTGAAATCTGTCACTGCCATAATTCATTCTTTGCTCTGGGTAATACACATGACTGTATTAGAAATGAGCATTTAATTAGTGTTTAATACAAATACCAACCAACTCCTGTGTTAATACCTGATGTTGGGGGTTGTAAATGTTTATCAGGTAAATATCACGGAATTCTGAGTCTCCAGATGACCTCGGGGATGGAAAATGAGTGTGATGAATTTGCTGGCTCCATCACCCAGTGAGAGATCAATTGATGGCACCACACGGTGCTGGCAGAAGATACCAGAGGTCAAGGAAAGGCCATAAAGGGGTTCAGAGGGAAATGAGCCTCAGGCACGGCAGCGACAAAGCTCAACAGCTATTTTTAGGCAGTCAGAAGTCACAAAAAAGGGCTTCACATAACCACAGAGTGAATTTTATTGGAAATATTCTGGTGGCTGGCTTCTGTGAAATAGCCTTGGGTCAGTTCTTCCCACCAGGAATGTGGAGATTTGTCCTCCCAGAGGGGCTCAGGGCAGAGACTCTGGAACCTGCAGCTCATCGGGGTGGTGTGGACAGAGCCAGGAGCCCAGGCAGGCAGGAATGGGATGAGGATTCTGGGGACACTCTGTGGGTCTGCACTGAGCAGTAACCAAGAGAGGAGCTCAGGGCTGGAATAACTTTTTATTTGTTTTCAGATGGAATTTTAGCAGGCACTAAAAAGAAATTGCTGGAGTTAAGTCTCCCCATTCCAGGGGAGAGACATCACCTGAATTCAGTAACCAGAATGTTGCTATACCACTGGTATTCATGAATGTATATATTTACATATATACACACTGATTTTTACACTAAGAGCTCAGATAAGCCTAAGCAGAACCTTGAGCCTGAATTCACACACCGTTTTCACTGTGATTGCTTATCCCTACCCAAGCCTGAGGGACTCCAGCACCCCAAAACCTCCTCAGCAATCGCCCAGTTCCCCGTGCCTGACTCCCAGTCCTGCACCTCCCCAGCAGAGGCCAGCTGGGAAGGAGCACATCCACGTGATGTCTCACCACCATGGGATGAGTGAAATAAAGTGAATTTAAGGGTAAAACAGCTCAGTAGTGAGGAATGGTTGAAGGTGACTCTCAGGAACAACCCTAAATATTGCTGTAAACGCAGCTCAGGGCCAGCAAATATCAAAAGCTGCTTTCTGCCTCTTGAGATGTCCTTTCATTGTGTCTCAGGACAGGTCAGCTCCTACCTGTGGGAACCTCTGCCCTTTCTTATGCCCTTGTTGGCTGCTTGAACCCCTCAAATAAATGAGTAGTGTGGATCCCAACAGGAAATGCATTCCCAACAGAAATTTATTCCCAGGAAAGCCGTGTGAACTCAGGCAATTCACGCTGATCATCTTCACCAGGTCTAAGGCCAGGAATAGAATTAGTAGGAAAGACAAGACTAAATCCCTCTGACTGCAGAGGGAACATTTCAAGCGCTGTAATGAGTCCCTGCCCTGCCTGAATCTCTGTCAGATCTGAGCTGCAGCTTCCTCTAACCCAGCCCAGATTCGCTGCTGGACATGAAAACTCCATCTAGGATGTGTAAGGAAAATTTGCCACCTCAGACTGGAGAAAAAAATGGCTTTAAGTACTTTGAGAGCTGCAATGAGACAGCTGAAAGGACAAAATACACCCAAGGTGTGGGAGGGACAAACTCTGGCCCTACTCCAGGTATCACCCAGGGCTGTAAGCAAAGGGATTTGACCCCCTGGACTCAAGAACTGGGAATCCAGGGAAGGTCAAGCCATCCATGCTGGAGCCACCTGGCACAGGAAAACCTCACAGCTGGACCAAAAAAAGGCAGAGGGATGCCAGGTCCTTCTCATCTTCCTGGCCTCAAGTACAAGTCTTCTAAAAATGTGCTCTGAACACCAGGCTCTAATAAATGCCTAGATCAGGGAATGGCTTGGTGGCATCGAACACACGATCTCCACGATGGCGTGGCGAAGACCATTTATTGCCAAAATCCAGGGTTCTTAAACCATTAGGTTATTTACAGACTTGAGAGACACAGCAAATGTGTTTAACCAACCAGCACAGACCACGACAGGAACAGGCATCAGATGGAACCAACCACCAGCCCCACAGTCAGAGCGCTAATTGGTTCTGATAATTATTTTACAATACGTAACTTGTTTTTTGTCGCAGATTGTCACTTATTGTAAAATCCACACCGTCACCAATGTTGCGGGAAAACCATTCAAGGAAAAACTCATTAAGGAGCAGACCATTCAAGGAAAACCGTTAAAGGAAAACCATCCAAGGAAAGGACCGCGACTCTCTTCCGCAACGGCGAGGGGGAAAAAGCAGTCAATGACCAATATGATCAATAGCAAGCTTCAATCCATTTATTTTTCGGGTTCACAGCCTTAAGTACATTTTTGCAGCACCTAGCAATGTTACATGTCATAAAATCATTGGTTAGTAAGACTACTTGTCATTCTATTATTGGTTAGTTGTACAGTCACATCAACCTGTTCCCACCCGTTCGTGGTCCTTACAATCTGGTTTTTTGTATTCTTTTGACTACAATCCTTCTTTCATAGGCCTCGGTACTTTCCAGACCNATTGCTCTTCCCCCTTCATCGAAGACTTGGAATTAATCTGGGGAAGAAAACAGGGTGATAAGACAGTGTGACTCAACTGGAGCCTCACACGAGCAGCTGGCAGATTTTGGGTTTGGGCAAATTCAGTACTGAGGGCAAAGCAGGATGGTACAGGCAGGATGCATTTTGCCTTCACTGAGCTGGATTCATCTGAACATGTGTTGGCATCTTCTCTAGAAATCCATATATATGAAAAAGTGGACATAAAAAATAATTTTTAGAGTAAATGGAAGTGCATGGCACGGAGACACAGAGAAATATCCCGTAAGCCAGTGTATCCAAAAGTGAACATCCAAAATATGTCAGAAGAGTCATCTTTTAAAATGCCTGTTCCTCTCCAAGGAGAGAAAAGAGTGCAGGGTGACCAGCCCAGCTATTGATGTCTCCAGCATCACTGGCTGCAGCTACCACTAATCAATCTGATATTTTGCCTATCAGAGAAATCTCTGAATTTATTTATTTTTTTTAAATTTATCTTAGTTTCTCTGTTTCCTACCTGAAGGTGGATCAGTGATCAGTGTAACACCTCACCCTGGCTGTGGAAAATAATTCCATTCGTGTTTATGCAGCTCTGATTTACTGCAATGGAGCCTGGAAGAATTAATGCACTTCTGCCTTCAGACCTCGGAGGGTTTCAGAAGTGTTCGGTAAATAAGGCAGAGGCAAAAGAAAGTAAAAACCAAATATTGGTTTGCTGCCCATTTTAGAAAGTACCACTATGCTGAATAAAAAAATACAAAAGAATAAAAAAATATGATGGAATTTTAGTTGATCAGATAGAAAGGGAAACTGAGGTTGCACAGACACATTCTTCCAGTGCTTCCAGACTTCTGAATAATTTTAATGGTAGCTTGAATGTTAATTTAATAATTTTTCCTCAGATGCAACCTGCACAATGGTGTGTTCAGCACAATATATTCCAAAAGCATCTGTGTCACCAGATGAAAAACAGATTTAGTTGCTACACTGAATATGAGGAAAACTGTTTTTTGATTTCAAGTTAGAACACAAAATTTCACCATATGCAATGAATCAGAAATTGTGAAAAACAGCTCTATTTCAGTATTTGAGTATGCAGCCTTAACTCCAACTTCTCAAAAAATAATAACTAAAATTAGCTCTCTAGAAATTTGGGGGGGGGTGGGGGAAGAATACTTATATCTCTTGTTAATTAAAAATAAAATTAATCATTAGATTTTCTTTATTCTTCAAAAATAAATGCTGGGAAAAACCAAATATATTTTCAGTGTCACTGATGTTTCTTTTCATTTAATAATGAATTGATGAGTTCAGACTTTTTCATTTCCCTTCAAAGGTAGTGGAATAATAAATTTTGATTTAAGTTGGATTAATATTTACCCAAACATGCTTTGGATATTGATAACCTGGTAGGCTTTGTGTCATATTGTTAAAAACTTTTTGTTGACTGAGCATATGACCCTGTGCATACACTACAAAAAATACATATAGGATGCAGTGCAAGTGCAGCTGAATGAGGAAAAGCTCATGTATGGCGATTTTGAGCCCAATTTTCCACACTGAATCTTGGCAGGAAAGCTCAGAAGTTTATCAGGTTCTGTGCTCTTGGCGTGCAGTGAATAAACACATTTATTGCATGAAATATTTATTCTGAGCAGCGCTGCTTGAAAGGGCGAAGCAAAGCCCTGATGGTGAGGGACGATGGGGGACGCCTGCCATGACTGGTGGCGGATCCGTCCTTCCCTGGCAGTTTCTGGGATGAAATCCCAGCCTGCAGCCAGCCCAGCCCCGCTGAAATTCTTCCCTGGGAGGGTGGGGAGGCCCTGGAAAAAGGTGCCCAGAGAAGCTGTGGGTGTCCCTGGATCCCTGAAAGAGTCCAAGGCCAGGTTGGATGGGATTCCCACTGGGACAGTGGGAGGTGTCCCTGCCCATGGCAGGGGTGGAATGAGATGATCTTTAAGGTCCTTTCCAACCCAAACCATCCCAAGATTCCAGGCTTGGTGCTCTCAGTGCCTGGGGACAGCAATAATTTGGGAACCAGGCATCTGATGCATCTGGAGATGCTCACGGATGTGCAGCTCCAGGAGCCTCCTGCCCGGCTCGTTGCTTTTCTGGGGAATATTCCCAGAGAGTGGGAAATGTGTCCTTTATTCCAGAGCCACTCTGCACAAAACAGCTGGAAATCCAGATTATCCTTGCAGTTTCCCTACCTGGCAACCGTTACTGCAATATGGAAGGAATGTTTATTTTTATGGGATACGTGAGGTGACCTCTGGCCTTGCTTGTGATGATCATATTGCACAGGAGAAATCATCCCTGTTACTAATTAGCCAGCTGGCACTGAAGGAATCTTTTGCTCCATTAAAACCAGGTCGTGGGACTGGGTTTGTTTCCCTCTGTCGCCGCTCCCTGTGATCTGTCATTTCAGCAGGCTTCTCCTGGCAGACCTGACTTAGTCCAGAGGTTTGGTAATTAAAAATAAAACAAAAACAAAAACAAAAACAAAAACAAAAACAAAAACAAAAACAAAAACAAAAACAAAAACAAAAACAAAAACAAAAACAAAAACAAAAACAAAAACAAAAACAAAAACAAAAACAAAAACAAAAACAAAAACAAAAACAAAAACAAAAACAAAAACAAAAACAAAAACAAAAACAAAAACAAAAACAAAAACAAAAACAAAAACAAAAACAAAAACAAAAACAAAAACAAAAACAAAAACAAAAACAAAAACAAAAACAAAAACAAAAACAAAAACAAAAACAAAAACAAAAACAAAAACAAAAACAAAAACAAAAACAAAAACAAAAACAAAAACAAAAAAAACCCCAAAAAACAAAGAAAAAATAAAAAATGGAGAGACAGCAGACTTTAATAAAAAACAATCCCTGAGGAATAGCCGTTCCTCAAATTATTAACTGTTTTGAAATAAGAAGGTTTTTATTTAAATCTTGAATTATTCTTTGTTGTTCTAGACTAGGAAGAGGGATACAGGACTGTCCAGTTTGACGGATCAGTTGTTCCCATTAGCAAGAAGTTGCCATGAGTATATATTTTCATTGTGTTTTGCAGAATTAATTTGATTTCAGGATCATAACAGCACCAACCTCTGACAACTTCTTGTGAAATTCAGCCGTGGAACCACAGCTCATGACAATATTCTCTGCAAAACTCCTTTTCCCCACTAAACTTTCACTGTCTGAGCCAAACTAAACTTTCTGATTGCCTCTGTGTGATCACAGAATTCCAGAATGGTTTGGCTTGGAAGAGACCTTAAAAATCGTCCAATTCCAGCCCCCTGCCATGGGCAGGGACACCTCCACTATCCCAGGGTGCTCTGAGCTCCATCCCACGTGGCACACACGAGTTATTCACACACTGCAAAGTCCAGGACAACGATGAGTGTTCCAACCTCTCTGCTGTCCAGGCGTGTCAAAGTCTGGTTTTTGTGTACACTGAATGGAGAGAAACAGGGGCTGTACCCATCGTTTATTCAGATAACGTGCTTATTCATCTCTAATTGATGAAAGCACCCTGATTGCATGGTTCCATTCAATTCATGTGTCATTCACCAGCTGTAATAGAGGTTTACTCACACAACAGTCACCTCTGACTCCCCTGTGGCCACTCAGAGGAAGGGAATACAAACCTCAGAGGTGCAGCTCTTTAGGCCTGTTTTGGATGTTTGTTTTAGCACAGGATGAATTGTGCTCCAGACCCCATTCACAGGTCTGGAAAGCCCAGAGAAACACCTGAGATATCAGATCTCTATCACAGACATTTATGTTTTCTCATCGAATTATGGATATTTTCATAATTCATCCCTCTCTTGATTTTGCACATTGCTCCAATTTGCCACAACAAATAATTTCTGCAACAAATTTCTTCACCCAGTGAAAGTCTTTACCCACTCACCTCCTGCCTCGTCCCTGCTCTCCATTCCAGGAGCTGGGTTGTACAACACCAGTCCAATGGGTCCAGATTGATCTGCAACCTCAAAATAGAAACCTGCCAGCAGAAATCTGTTCTCTGTGGTGTTGCATGGAAGGTTATTTCCCATCCTGCTGTCTGCTGGTGCATTAAAGCCTTCCCTGGGAAGAGGACCAGAGCAAAAGCAGTTTTTAACTGCCCGAGACAGAGGGCAGTGAGAACCCAGGCACAGCAAAACAGAGTGAGATTTTATTTTTTTAAATTTTATTTTATTTTATTTTATTTTATTTTATTTTATTTTATTTTATTTTATTTTATTTTATTTTATTTTATTTTATTTTGTTTCATTTCATTTACAAGCACTAGGGTTGTGCTGAACACACACAAGGCCTCCTGTTCTGGTCACTGCAACTACAGCACTGAGATCTAATGAATATTAGTTGGGTGTTGCTCCCAATAATTAATTGGGTACTCTTAACTAATGACAAGTACAAAGCAGAGAAGTTTTAGGATGAGGAAAAGCAGAGGCTTTTTGCCCCATAGCAAGGAAAGGACGATGCACCTGCAGATGTAGCAGATCATCTTACATGTAAAATTATGAAATACGAGGTTTTGCCACCAAAAAACTAATTTTTTTTTTTTTTAATGAATCTTCTTCTATTCCTTCCTTCTTCTCTTCAAGGAGTCATGACAATGACATGATGAAAACCGAGGTGTGGGTTTGCCTGTTCCTAAAGCTCTGAGAAAACACAAGACACCTTTGTGTCAGGTGCTGGGCACAGTCAAATCTCCGAAACAGTTTGGACAATTAATCTTTAAGAGAATTTTCCAATGAGCCAGGATGCTGAATAAGCAAGACTTCCATGATGAGTCCCAATGGCAAACCCTAAATCCACAGTCAACAGCAGCTGAACTCTTCACAGATTATGGTCAAATCAATTAATTCCAGGTAGATTTTTCCCTATAATAAAAGACATATTTAGAGGTGTGACAATGAGTACAAAGAGAAATCAATTTTTTTTCCTTAGTGAGTTCATCTTTCAAATATGAGGATTTGGAAACAACCCAGGACATGAATAATACAGATTTTGAAGGAAAAAAAACAAAACCCCACACTCTCTCCACTGTCTTCTTAAAGTTTTCCCACACTTTAGTCTTTTCTGAACACCTAATCTCACTTTTATGTGTGTCCCTCTAAAAGGGAGCAAAAAAAAAGCCTGGTTATTATAAATCTGCAATAATTTTCCTGCTGAAACTGTTTTAAATCCAGATTTAAATAAAACCCACAGTGGCTGTCTTTTATTGGAGCATGTTTTGATGGAGAAGAAACCGTGTGACAGTGTGAAAAAATGTGATAATTTGTGCAATACTTCCCCCTGTGCCACCTCTAGGGCACATTTTTATGCAATGCAGATGTGGAAAAAAGGTGTCCCATCTTCTTCTGCTGCTCCCTTTCCCCTTCATCTTTTCTGACCTCCCTTTCAGACCAAAAGGTGTGGTCAATGAAGAGAGCAAAATGCAGGTAAGATTTAAAAACAGAAGAAGAAAAGCAACAGACGAGAATATTATGCCCTATATTATTATATATTATTATTACATATATATTACTATAGAGATGTGTGGAAAATGCCATTTTTCCTGCCCAGAAGGGGTTTGAAGCACAGCATTAACCTTGAAATTTCACTTTACTAGGGAGGAATAGTTTTAGATTGATGCACACGGGTTTGGGTTTTTTCCCTCTCTCAGAGAACATTTCCCAAAGAAAAGACCCAAAATACAGAGGTCAGGGTCAGGCTGTTGGAGATTTGAAACCACTTTACTCAAGGATTTCTACCATAATCAGATTTAAACACTGGTAGTTATCAGGTTAAAATCTCTATCACAAAACCACTTCCAATTTTTAGAAGGTGTAAGAGGCAACAAATTCATTCCCTATATGGAGATACCGGGTATATCAAAGCAGATTTTATGATTGAATAAATGGCTTTTTTCTCTAGGTCCTAGCTCATATTGTAGCTTTTCAATTAAAAAGGAGAGATGACTTGAATTGCCATTAAAAACTTGGGTATGTCATGATACAACCTGCTATGTTGGGGCTGTCCAAAATGAAATTTATGGCTAGACAAGCTTCTTTAAATTTCTATGATTGCTACGACAGGCTTCAAACACAAAGCATTTTTTAAATTTTCTTTTTGTTTACCGAACGGAATATAAATAATAAATAAAAAAAGAAACCTGGTCTTTCTTGTCTGGAATTAGGGAACGTAGAAAAGTGGGGTGGTTTGCGTAGGTAATACAGGCAGTGTGTGGGTAACTTCCATGCAATAAATAGTTTTCTTGGATAAACATACACAGCTTGAAAGATGTTTTATTACAAAACCCAGCAAAGTTCTCAGAAGGTTTCTCACTGCAGTATTGACCTGTCCCCTCCTGATCTCTGCCACATCTTGTGCCTTGGCATCCCTTGGAATCATGGAATGATGTGGGCTGGAGAACTGCATCCAAAATGTCACTTTTGCAGTTCTGTTTGGGTAGAGCCAATAAGCAAATGTCTGAGAGCTGTTATGCCATTTTTGACCTTCCGTGTTGAGAAACATTCATGGATTTACTGGGAAAACTAAGAGGATCTTGACAAATAAAAGGCTTTGTAATCCTTTAATTTTATTTAGCATTTCTTATCCTGCACATTGTGATCACTCCTCTGCGTATCAGTTCCTGTTGTAATTTGAGTTTTAGGGGAAAATCTATTAACAAACCATCCATAAATCTCAATGTTGATAAGGCACAATCTTCAGGGTTATTTCATTGTCTTCCATTGACTGATAAGGATTTTTTAGCCTTAATTGATTATTTTTTCATCTCAGTGTATCCAGTTTAATACTTGCTCAAGTAAATGTTGCTCACTGTGACTCAGAGAACCTTTACAGGTCCCTTGAATAAAGAATGAGGAAAAAAATCATCCTTCTAGAAACCGGTGTCCATCCCTTGAGATCCTTTTGGTGTTCAAGCCAGTTAGTTTTGGCTGGGTTCAGAACTACTGGATGAATGTCAGAATCAATTTATGTGGGATAAATATCCAGGAACTCTGGAATATGAGTGTTGGTTGTGCCTCTGCAGCACTCCCCCAGATTGAGGAAATCTTGCTATAGGTCTGCGTGTCAGTTTTTCACCTTCTGATTTAGGGATGTGGAGGCCCACCCACATCTTCAAATGGCTTAGGGGTTTAGAAAAATAGGAGATGTGTAAATCTAATTAAACCAAATCAATTTTTGATGAAGCAACTGGTACTGCACACACATGCTAATTACTGCCTTCGAACGTAAGACTAATTAAGAAAGCTCTTAAAATTCACTAATAGTAACCTGACATCTGAATTGTCTTGATTGTCAACGAAAGGCAGTTACTTTGTTTTTTCCCGTGTCTCTCCATCAGTTGCCCTTCCCCATCTCTTTTAGGAGCAATAAGAAAAGGAGAAATGGAAAGAGCGACTGAGCTCTCCCAAGATGTAACTCCCAAGATCTCTCTTCTCCCAGGAAACAAGTGATGGAACCAGAGGAAATGTCCTCAAGCTGCACCAGGGAAGGTTTAAACTGGATATGAGGAAAAATTTCTTTATTGAAAGGGTGGTCAAGCATTGGAACAAAATGCCCAGGGCAGTGATGGAATCACCATCCCTGGAAGTGTTCAAGAATCACGTGGATGTGGTGGATTTTTCTACACAAATAACAACAAAGTAATGGTATCACTCCAGATCTTTTTAGTGAAGAGTCAGGCAAAGGAAATACTGAAATATTTGTTGCTTGCTCTCCACAAACAGCTCCTGAAAAATCCAGAGGTGTTTCCACAGACTGAGCACCCAGAGAGGACCTGAAATTGTTCCAGTTTTTGGGAAACCAGGACATTTTGCTTGCAAATAAGAGACTTAAAGTTTCAAAGAGAAAATTCTAGATCCCTGCAGACCCCTTTGGGAACCTGCTGAGAAACAGGTCCACGATTTGCCCCACTACACCTCTTGGCATGAACACCCAAATCCCAATACCTGGGTCTGACCCACCACAGTGCCAAGGAAATCATGTTCACGGATTTCTCTTTTTGCAAAAGCTTTGGAAGGACTGTCCCAGGTTTTCTGGACATGTGAGATCCAACACAAGAAAACCTTCATTTTGGCATTGAGTCCACCAGGCCAACCTACAGTAATTTAAACCATAACACCGACAGATCAGAGCTGGGCTCCTTTTGAAATCTTCTCTGAACTTATGGTATTGCTTTCTTCAGAATTTTCAAAATTCGTATCTTCCGTTTTAAAACCTTCAGAATCACAAAAGCCTTTAGGTTGAAAAAGATCTTTAAGATCATCGAGTCCAAGCTGTGCCCCATCCTCACCTTGTCTCCAGCCCAGAGCGCAGAGTGCCATGTCCAGGCCTTCCATGGACACCTCCAGGGATGGGAACTCCAGACCTCTCTGGGCAGCCCCTTCCAGTGCTTACCAACCCTTTCTGTGAAGATTTTCCTCCTGAAACAAAGATAATGGGGTTGAATGTGTGATTGAATCTACACATCAGTGGCATGTACTTTTTCTTTTTCTCTCACATCTCAAATTTTCACAGTTAACTTGTTCACATGAAGGTGTTCCTTAACTTAATGACATGTTAATGATGTCACTTCATGTAGAGGTGACATCTATTAATTTTCTCACAGGTTTGAAACAGCCTTAGGCTTTTTCTGTAACAGTAGCTGGGGAGAAGCTGAATTCAATATGTTGTTAATATCCTGCATCAACCTTTTAAATCCTTATCAATGGTTGGATCAATCCTTATTAGCAAACTTTGTAGGGCAGGTCTCCCTGGCAATTGAGTTCAATCAGAAGATTAGCATCTAAAATTCATGGAGAGCTCTTGGTTTACTCAGTAAATTGAACAATCCATCACGTTGTTGAACTCGGGCCCAGTGGGCATCAGAAAGACCCTGTGGCAATTTGCACAAAGTTCAGTGACACAGATCTACGTCATCTCTAAATAAATGAAAGTTCATCTTGCAATTAAATATTTCACAGGCTTGCCTGTGATTATCCTCCCCTTTGTTGTTGGTTTGTCTCTGTTGTTTCTAAGCCCTTTATCCTTCGCTGTGGCTGTGGCCTCCACATCGCTGCCAGTGTCACCCAGGAGCTTTTTGTTTCCTGTTCTACAGAAAATGAGCACTTGAAACGGGGTAATTAAATGCTGTTTTGTTCAAGGGACAGGTGGAACTGGTTTGGGTTGGAAGGGAAATTCAAGACCGTCTAATCTGAGTCCCCCTGGCATGGGCAGGGACATCTTCCACCAGACCAGGTTGCTCCAAGATCCATCCAACCTGGCCAGGAATGGGATGTCCACAGCTTCCCTGGGCAGCCTGTTCCAGTGTCTCAGAACTCTCAAAGGGAAACATTTCTTCCTAATGGTTTTCCTAAAAGTACCCTCTGTCAATCTGAAGCCGTTCACGCTGCTCCTGTCACTCCATGCCTGTGTAAAAATTCCCTGTGGGATATTGAAGATTCCATTGGTCATTTATGTTTATCTCCAATTAAAAGTGTAAGATGAAGAAGGGCACTTTAAAGGGTTTTTTTCTTCCTTTCCATTCCCATCTTTCAATGGTCTTTTACTGTCAGACTCTTAACTAAAGGCCCAAGTGCTGCTCTGGTTCTCTCTTTAGAGAATTGCGTGTTTCCTTCTTTCTGAAATTGTTTTACAAGGCAAGATTATGAGAATGGCATCTCTTTTGGGAGCACCTTAATGGACAAACATTACTCATATTCCAAATAATGTAAAGATTTTAATGAATCAGGTTTTTGATATATGGGCAACAAGATTATTAATGGGTATTTTGAGACCACATGAGATTGTTTTCTGGGATAAACACATGGATATACCTTGTGAGGTTCCTGCCTCTGGTAGCAAATGGCAACCTTATGGCCACCAAATGGCCACCACTGGCACAGTTTATGAACAGAATCGTAGCCAAGACCAGAAGGAGATTCAGCAGGGAAACTGGATTAATGAAGGAGAAGCATTTGACCTCATTGGTGTTTTCAGAAGTAGCCACATTTTACAGACCATAGAGCAACAAAAAATGTCAGAAAGCCCCTTCTCAACAGTGCCTCACCTGCTCATCCTCCTGCATCCTGCACTGCTGCCATGTGTTTGAGGTCTTGGGATCCTGAATTTTTAAGTCCTTCCCGAAGCCCCAGAGATACCAGTGCTGCTTCTCACTCTTTCCAGTACAGTGCAATATTCAGGAACTTTTTGACAGCTGGACTTGAGTCACTGGACTTTTGGAGTCACGGTGACTTTTTTGTCACTGGACTTGAGTTGGGTGTAAAAGTGGGGACAATTCCATGGTTAAAAGACAGACATGCAGAGCCATTTTAACGTGGCTGAATATTGATCAGCCACAGGAGACAAGGGAGTGTAAAATGACCTAAGAGAAGTCCAGGCATTTCTGGAGGCCAAGTGGGACACATTTTTTGGGAAGACACTCTGCCTCTCCATCTGCTCGGCTGCTGCTGCCACAACTGATGCGTCTCACAGCTTCAGCACAGCATCCTTTCCCTGCCAACTCCAGACAATGTGTTCTGAGTCACTGTGTTCCTCTCCTGCTCTAATTGCACTTTCCTCAAGGGAATTTTTCCAAGGCTTGTTGCGATGAGAGGTGTCAATGCTGAGGTACAGGGCCTTCTGTGCTAAATATGGCTCCAACAAAGAACCAGAGACAAGTGTTCTGTTTGGAACTTAACCCTTCCCTGGGATTTAAGACAAAGGGAGAGGAAAAAGAAACAAATGACTCCATAATGAGCAGAGTTCTTAGAACTTTCTTCACATTACTTTTTGGAGGCATCTGAGAGAAGGACACTTGCTGAGCAGGATTCAAATCCATCAGGAGGGTCAGAAGAATGGAGAGCTTTTACAGAGGACTTTTCACCATGTTCTGGAATAAAACTTTTATTTTTAAGTTCCTCTTTGTACAGTCAATATGAACCCTGATGCTAATCCACTATTAGATCAGCTACATTTCAGTGAAAGTGTATCCCAAAAATCACATTACTCTGGACTCACTATTTGTTTTTTAATAATGCTTAAAGTTGGTTTTAATAGTGCAGAGTTTGGAGTCAATGCTGACTTGATGTTCCACTCAGATCCCTCACAGTGAATGACTGCTGGGAAAACCAAGCAGATCAAACATTGAAAAGGCAACGCTGAGCTCAAAAAAAGGGCAGGAAAAGTGTCTTGGATTAGAAGCACGCCAAGAAATAGAAATGCATGGAGTCCTGGATGCACCAAAGAAACTGTACTTTAGTCTGGATTCTCCCAATTATATTTGGATTATTGACAGCAAAAGGAAGGAGAAGGGAAGAACAACTTATCTTATCTCTAGCAGCGTTCATCTCTCCCAGATAGTGAAACTATTTATTTATTTGTCCCATATTATTGTCTCCAAATTTGTTTCCCAGGACTCACCATTGGTGTTTTACAGAATACATACAGAATTTTTAATATAAACAGCTACCAATACAATCACTGTAATAATATAATTGTTGTAATAAATAAAACCCTATTTATTTTAATTTATTTCTTATAAATTTATTTTAATTTATTTCTTATAAATTTTCAAAAAGTTTTGGTTTTGCTTGCTTTGGGAGAGGCCAGAATAAATACCAATATGACACATATGTCAATGTGAGCTCCCTCAGATAAAAACACAATGATTCACTGAATGATCAGTTTTATAATGATTTAGATGGGCAATTCATTATTTATTTAGTACTTCAAAATATTCTGAGCAATGTTCCTGGACTATTTTGGAAACCAAAGCCAATGTTTCTCTGGAGTGAAGTCATGGTGAGCTGCAATTGATGGTTACACAGTGAAGGAGCTTCAAAATAGACCCATGAAATAATTTGGAAGTAGTTTAAAGTAAGAAAAGGGTTAAAATAATTTATTTTCCAGCAGAAAAAGAATTTGTCTGCAAGCAGGAGTTGAGGAACAGATTCCCTTGGAGATGACTTTGAGTATTCAAGACAAGTGGGTGGGACAGAAGGAAGACCAAAATCCTCCTTGAATGGAATATAGGGACCAGAAAAAGTATTACTGGGCATCTCAGCTAAGCTGTTACCACCAGTTTTACCCAACATGGATCTGGATCTCTTATCCCAGAAGAAAAAACAGATTATTCTCAACCAAAATATTCACAATGTACAGACCTACAAAACCAAAGGCTTAATAGTTATGTGCAATATGCAGCCTTATTTGAATTTGTCCTATGAAACAAATAAAGAATCTTAGAGTAGAAAATGATGTTGAAAAAACATTCACTTTACCTTGTGGAAGTGGCAGTCACCAGAGTAACCTGTCAGTTTTTGCTCCTGATTAAGACTTAGCCCAAAATTTCTTTGTTGCTTTTTATTCCTTTGTGTTCATTTGTTTGCTTCATTTAACCTTGGGCAAAATTAAGCCTTTTCCTGTCTTTTGTCTTCCCTTGTCAAGCACAGAAAACAAATTCAAATCATGTTCATGGCGTTCTTTTGGAGACTGAAATTCCAGCAGAAGGACATGCTGAGAGATAAAAGTTCTGGTTTAGGAATAGCCCTGATGAAACAAATCCCTTTTCCAAAGGAAACTCATTTTGGTTTCATTAAACCAGATGATTTTGAGTTGATTAAACCAGATGATTTTGATGTTTTCACGCTGTTTGCAAACACTTGGGGTTTGTGGAGCATTATTTGCAGAGCAGCCTATTTCAGGTGGAAGATTTCCCTGTCCATGGCAGGGGTGGGACTGGATGGGCTCTAAGATCCCTTCCAACCCAAACAATTCTAGGATTTTAAGAAAAGGGTTTGGTGCACAAAAGTAAATCCATTCCATATCAAAACCATGCTGGGACCAGCTCTCCTGGGGCTTTCTGTTAAGGGTTACAGGTAACAGGTGAAGTAATATTTGCATCCTAGTGTTTCCTGTAAATTCATGGAATCCCCCTGTAAGCTGGGAGTGTGTCCTGTCTTTTCCTTCAGTCACAGCACCAGTGGATAGCAGCTGCTCCCAGGAAAAGCAGTTCAGAGAGAAACCACATCCATGTGACTGGAGAGGTGCAGAGGTTTCCTGTTCTTTTGGGAAAAGGAAGTTTAGCAGTTGCCAATTCCATTCTTTCCAAGTGTGAGTAACTGTGTTCCCACAGGGGTTTTGGTGTGGGTGTCCTGGATCTTTGAGAAGCTGAGGCATCCAGCTCGTTTCAGAGCTTGGGGAAGGATAAGTTCAGGCCCAATGTGTGATGAAACAGCTGCACTAATGTTGGACCATGCTTTAGTTGCTGTCTCTCCATGGAGATCCAGCTCCCCACCTCTCCCACGTGCACAAGGCTTTCCAAGTATCATGATTTAAAAAGCTTTCATGATTGAAACCCTTTTACTTGAATTTTAGGCACAGGGAGAACTGTATTTTCTGAGGACTGGCCTTGTGAGCTTTTCAGTGTGTGGGCTGCAGGATTTAGCATCCTTCCCATCCATCTCAGCTCCTTCTAATCCTCCCAGAGTGCACTCTCCTCATTTGTACCCAGCTGTGGGCAGGAGGCATGGCTGCAGAATGGGAAGTGCACCACGGGACTGACTCTGCTCCAAACCACAACATTTACACTCTGAGAAAGTTGATTTGTGCTATTTGAATATGCCATAAAGAGGATAAACCTTGCAGACAGGTGGTAGCTCTCAGCTCTGACTGTGCCTGGTGTTTGTGGTGCCGTGGATCACAGGTCACTGCTCATGCCCCCCTGGCAGTGGGCATCCAGCTGTGGGCACACCAGAGCAGAGGTCAAGCCCCCTCAGATGTCCCAATGGATTTTTGTAAAGATGCTGAGAAGCATTTCCAGCTCATCCTCCAATGCCACAAAGGCATGGCACATTCCCAGGTGGGTTGAAGTGGCAGGAGCAGGAGCTGCATTCCCTTAAAAGGCACAAGCCCAGCTGCTCTCCAGACACTGAAGTGAGGCAGTAAACCTCATCTGATTAAAGTCTACTTCATGTTTGGCTAAATCATAACGTCCAGGAGGGTTCCTTATCTCACTTTTATAAACATCACGGGGTGGTAAATGCAGCACATGCCCTGGCAGTTTGTTTAACAGCCCTCAGGTACAATTACTCCGGGGAGTGGGGAGGCTTTATTTTTATTCCACTCACAGTCATTTGTACCCTCTGCGCAAATCCCAACTTCTGTAGAAGGATCTTGGCACCAAGGATCTTCTACCTGTGAAGACAAAGAACCTTCATCCCTGGGAGTGTCCAAGGCCAGGCTGGACAGGGCTTGGAGCAGCCTGGGAGAGTGGAAGGTGTCCCTGCCATGGCAGGGGCTAGGAATGGAACGATCTTTAACAAAGCTTCCAAGTCAAACCATTCAGTGACTCTACAATCATTCAATGAATCTATGATCATCAGAAATAACGTGTGTCATGATGGAGGAGCAAAGTAATCCATTTGTAATGACTTTTTTTATCCTCTTCCTATTAAATTACACTTCATCCTATTTCTGAAGTGTTACTCTGCAGGAGAAATGGTGTTTCAGCAATGGCAAGATCAAATAGTATGTTTTAAATTCTTTCTTTTGGGTTTCCACCTCCTTCTATTTTGGCCCATATTGTTTCTGTGCTACTGTAAACGAAATTAAGATAAATCAGTCTGGGATTTTGTTTCCAAAGTCCTTGTGCTACTTTCAGTCTTGGGCATGGGGACAAGAATCATATCACAGAATGGCTGGGGTTGGAAGGCTCCCTAAAGATTGCTCAGTTCCAACCTTCAGGGAGTAGCACATAATTCCCACTCACAGTTCCAAATATGAGGAAAGTTTTTCCCAAGGCTATTGCTAATGTAAGAAAAGGTGGTGAATGGTTGAACCAAACGAGGGACTGAAGTGAAAACATCATTTCCTGAAGGTAGGAGGGTAAGATAACTACTCAGAATCTGTATTATAGATCCTTGAAATAAATCCTTGAAAGCACAAGTGGTTGACACTGAGAGAGTTCACTATTCTGAATTTCCTTATCTGAAGAGTTTCTTTGTTCATCTAAGAAACAGAGGAGAGAAATCTCTACTTCTATGACTCATTCAGCTTTGCCAATTTAAAAAAATAAAAAAAAAGAAAACCTGTGGGGCTGATTCACTGATTTAAGTGCCTAGAGAGAAAAGGAGGGGGAAGAAAGGAATTTGTTTATCTTGCCTTGGGAGCACCATCTTGGAGCACAACGTGGCCTCTCAGTGCTCAGCATCAGCCCCCACCTCGCAGTGGAATTCATGGAATCACAGAGCCACAGAACTGCTGGGGTCGGAAGGGACCTTAAAGCTCATCTCATTCCACCCCTGCCATGGGCAGGGACACCTTCCACTATCCCAGGCTGCTCCAAGCCCCATCCAGCCTGGCCTGGGACAATTCCAGGGATCCAGAAGCAGCCACAGCTTCTCTGGGCAACTTTTTCCAGGGCCTGGCCGCCCTCATGGGGAAGGATTTCTCCACAATATCTCATTTAAACCTGCCCTCCCTTTCCCCTTGTCCTGTCACTACACGTGCTTGGAAAAAGTCCCTCTCCCTCTTCCTTGTGGGCTCCTTTCTCACAGACCTTCCTTCTTCAAAGCAACACAACTTTTTAAACCTTCCAGACTCCCGTATGAGTCTCTTCAGGAAGCCAGAGTTTTGAGGGATATAAATTTTCTTCTCAGTTCCAGTTGATGCCCATGAATTTCTCAGCCTTTACTCCCTCTGGCTGGAACAGTTTATCCTTCCTGGTATTTACCTGGTGATGTTCAGGCCTGCCAGCCTGTCTCCACCTGCCTTCCCTTGCTACAATAAACAATTCATATTTTGCCGGATTTTTTTTCTTTTAAAGTTCTCCCTGATCACATTTTTAAGCTTTTTGTTGTAGACAGGAGAACTAAAAATGGTTTGACTTTTTTTTTCCTTTTCTTTTGCATTCTCTGTCACTCTTTCTGCTGTAAACTGGGAACCATGAAGGTGAAAATATGTTGAGCTTTATTCACTTTTCAGCAGCTAAAACATTTTTTTAAGCTATCACCAAATATTAAAATTATGCACCCTCAGCAAAAACCTGGCATAGTTTTAGGGACTGGTTGTGACTTTAAAGAGCTATAGAAAGCAAACAACAAAAATGCATCTTCTTTTCTCTCTCCTTCTTCACATTAATAAAATATGATTTTTATACTATTTGCATGAGTTAAACAGGTTCATTCTACTGGAACATGCTGAGTATTCAATTTCCAGGCCTTGGGAGTAGTACAGACAGATAATCACATATCTCAGTCCAAAGTCAACTGAAGTCTTTAAGAAATAGAATAAAAATTAAATTCTGTCCAAATTGCAAACTTTTTTTTTAATATGGTCTTCTTCCCATGAAAGTTAGATCTTCATTTCTTATACAGATTGCATTTCCCCAGTAAAAATATTCACTTTAAAGATTGTCATACACGGGATTTTTTTTTTATACAACAAAGCCAGTGTGGCTGGAACACCAAAACAATGCCGTGCTGATAATATTTGTTTTTAATGAGAGGCAGCCTGTACTGATCACACTAGAAGTGAATGATTAAGCCAAGTGTGACAAAAATCTAATTCTCAAATTCTTGACTCTGTTTCCAAACCTAAATGTGCCTCTCTCTCACATTCCTTCAGAATCTATAGATCTGTTATTAAAGAAATCAGATCACTTTGTCTGCTGTCTTGGAAATCTTTATTATAGTGAATTTTACTGCCTTTTTTTAATAATTATTATTTATATTGTCTTCCATGGTGCTGTCTTTTGAATAAGTCATTTCTTCTCTTTCCTTCTTGATATTGTTACAATTTTCCATTTGTGTTAATTACTTTTTTCCTCCCGTGTTTCCCACGACTGAATTGTTACATTTGTGGTAAATATCAAAAATTCTGTGCCTAAGGGTAAAAACCATGTTCAAATTAGCTGACATTAAACAAAAGCAAGTGCTCCTTTGTAGTCCTTGTGGCAAAGACAATAAAATAAGGAAATTACTGGGTATAAATAAGGGTAAATTAAATTATGGCTTAATCTAACTCTCTGAAAGAGTGATAAAGAAGGGAAGGGAAAGAAAGGGCCAAGGAAATTCAAAGGGGAAAAAGGAATGAAATTATATGAAATCACATTATCAAGCTTTGAGTGGAATTGATGTTTAAGACAGCTTTGAAAAGAGTATGTGGGGAAAAGCAAAAAAATATAAATAGAGAGTGAGCAGAAGATATTCAAGAGGGGTCTGAATCCTGTTCTAGTGTGTTTTGGATCTTATTCAAACAGAATTTTACAGATCTATTTTTTCAAACCTCCTATTTGTTCTACAAGGGTAAAAACTGTATCATTAATAGTGAAACTATTAAAATAATGAAAATATTTATTAATTGTTACAGCAACAGAAAGGGATTGTGAGACCAATGGCACAAGGACAGGAATGACAAATGCTCACGTATTATACCAAATATCCTCCACCTTCTACAAGCACTTTCTGGCATTTTGATTATTTTCTGTAACATGAACAACTCATCTGGTTCTGTCTTTCTGGCTTCACAATGGAAAATAAGTGAAAAAACAAAATCCTTTATATAAATCCTTCAAAATTATCTGTAGTGGTGTTTCCAAGGCAGCAGTAACAGAAATAATTTGCAGAAATTGTTGAGAGGCTTCAGTTTTATCTTTTTTTTAATCACTTAACAAAACTGACTAATGTTTTTTTAAAAAAAAAGCATTTTGAGAAGAGTTCAGGCTAATAGTGGATTGATTCTACATTTAAGCCTTTTAAAATGACCATTCCTCCCATTCATCCATTTATATTTCATTCCACAGATGAAAAATCTTTATTGCTATAAAGTCATTACCTGCTTCTTCTACCCATTTCTTTTTTTCTGTTCATCCACGACTTAATAATATGACTTAAACGTAGTTTACAAAAACTCTGATGCCTCCTAAATGATGCATTTTGGGCAAAATTGGAGATGCTCTGATGTCAGATAAGCACCTGCTGTTAATGGCATTGCAGCCTTGGACACGGTGCAAAAAAAGCATAAAAAATAAATATTAGAAAGAATACAGATTCCATGTGAGCCAGGCAGCTTGAGGACAGGAAACAGTAATCAGATTCTTTCTACCTGACTGAAATGAGCCCTCCCAGAGCAGATATTTGAATGGTCACTCTTAGCTGCTTTACATTTGAAAAAAAGAATTATCCAGACCTTTTGGAATCTTTAGGACACCTTAAACAACTCTTCCCAAATATATGAGGAGCAATGTGTAAGAATTGACGTGCAAAGCTTCACAGCCTTCAGTTTTGTTGTGTAGAAGCTGAGATGACCGCTGTGGTTCAGGATATTTATCTAAGGATCAAACGATATTTTTGTGGGATCCGTATTTTCTATGCCTGTTCTGAGCCAGACTGATTTTCTACCCCATGAGCAGCCAATTTTAGCTTTACTTGTGGTACTGTAATTTATTTTGCCACAGTCTGGATGTAATATGTATGATTTATCTACAATTAGCCTGCTGCTAAATGATTTTTTTCCTTCTGCATGGCAACTGCAATACCTGATTTTCTGGACTCTCCCAGAATACAAGTCCATAAAAGTGACCGAGAGTTTTGCCCCTTTGGGGATGTGGAGTTACAAACACTGTGGTTTTGATAACAGCTGTACAAGGACTGCACCAATCAGGAAAAATATTTCCATCACTTCTTCTAGGGGGTCAAACCTGAGATATCAATGCCCCAGAAGAGCTGGGGTTGCTCTCCTTTCTGTCTGTGCATGGGAACCCAAAGTGTCCTAAGAAAACTCTGTGTCCTCAGCTGGCATTTGTTCTATTACTTCCTTACAAATACAAAGGCATAACTGAATAAATAATTCATGCTTTGTAGGCTTTTTTATCTGTATGCCAGGAATATTATGATGTTTTTCCAGGCCAGTTCTAAGTAAGAATTTTAGTGGTATTTTTGTAATTCTCAGCTTACACACACCAGCCACCAGCAAAGCCCTTGGTGAGATGAGCCTGAAAAGTCAAATCTGACACGGGGACCTATTGCAGTGTGAATTTAATCAATAACCCAGAGCTCAGGTTATTCCATCATTGAGGAACAGAGAGGAGGAAAGGTTCCTTGGTGCAGATTCAGCTCAGGATTCAGGTGGTTTCATTGAGGCAATAGATACATGTGAGTGAGGCATTTATACTCTCATGACAGTAATTAAAACCCAGTCAATATAATTAGTGGAGCTTACAGAGTGATTCAATAAACAAACACGGTGGGACTTTGAGATGAGCTCAGTAACATTTCAGGATCTATTGGTGCTGCTGACCTTCTGTACTGAGCATTTATTATGTAGTTCGTTGGTATCAACATGATTTTGTATAAAGATATAAAGATATAGATATAGATATATATTCATATCAAGATAACCATATAAATAGATATATCTTTCTTCATATCAATATAACCAGAGTTAAAAAGCATAAATGAAGCAATTAAATTTAGTTATCTACAATATAAATTTTAACAGGGTCATTGGAAATGCGTTATGCTGTTTGAAGCATCCAGAAGAGCTGACAGTGATAACACAGGACCCACAACCTTTTAGACTGACAGCTGGAGCCAGCTGGGAAGCTCAGGGATATCCATAATGGCATTGGATGCCTGTAGAGGACAACCCTGGGCTGGGTTGCTCCAAGCCCCATCCAACCTGGCCTTGAACGCTCTCAGGGATGGGGCAGCCACAGCTTCTCTGGAGAAATCAAAATAAATGGCTTTTCACAACCAAAATTCACTTGTAATTTTCCAGGTGAGATATATTTGCTTTTTTTTTTTTTTTTTTTT
>VZTX01000341.1:120358-138918 GCA_013400915.1 Pardalotus punctatus
TTTTTTTTTAAGAAACGCTGTAGTACCACAACGCAGAAACACTTTTGTTGGTATAATTTTACTCCCGCAGGCTTGGTAGAAACACACCAGGAAAAAACAAAAACGGAAGAAAAGGGGGAATGAGTGAGAAAAAAGCCAGCAGTTTTCAGACAAGAAACACACTTACTATTCCGTGGATGCTTCATGCCCCGATCCTTTCTCGGGAAGTTTACAAATGCTCCCTGCTCTGCAGAAATGCCCTTTGCATGCCACGGGAAAAGAGTTACTGCAAAGAATACACGACACCAAATACATCTCCCAAAAGCAAATGCCAGCTCCTCATGTAAATGTCAGTAGGCAAATCCTCTGTCAGGAATGCTGATGGGCAAAGTGCAGCGCTGGAGAACCACAGCACAAGACAAGCTCCAGGAGTCTGAGCCATGTACATTTATTTTTGAAAGACTCCGAGTATTTCTTTTGTCTTGTTTGGATTTTGACTGACAATCCATAATTAGGAAAGGAAACTTTAAAAATTACAAGCTCCACAGGGAAGACAAAGTTTAACATTTATATTTCAGAGTAAATTAAATAATCTAAAATGACTTTATATCTTTATCCCTGTCTTATAAGTATTGCAAATTTATTTTTCTGGTGGTTGGTTTAGACCAGGTCTCTGTCTCTAAATTATGAAATATGCCAAGCATGGAGTAGATTTTGCTTCAAAATAAATGTGACTTCTGCAACAATCAGCTCTGAAAGTTTTTTATTTTCTACAGTGGCTTTTTTCCCTCTTATTACAAAGACATAGGATATATCAATATAATCTCAGCTCATTCCTCTGAAAAGAGAAAAGAATGCAGAAGGAGAATTTTTAAGACTCCTGGAAACTGATATCAAATGTTATCTTCCTTTGCGCACACATTTTATTCTTTCCTCATGGACACTAATTACTGCTCAGTCTGTAACGAGTTGAAAGGCAGATTCTGTCCCTGGAGTCCTGCTGACCCACATTATCAAATCTCCTTATTCAGAGAGCTACCACAATTTAAATCAGCTGAAAATCTACTCCCATAAATTGTTCTCTGCAACAAGATGTCAGATACGTTGCCATTCCTTCATCTTTAATTAACTTTTTCTGTTACAGCATTAATGTGGAAGCATCAGAATAAAGAAAGGACAAAGCACTTTCTTCTTGAAATCCTTTTGAGAGGTTTCTCTCAGTGCTGTTGGGGTGACAACTCTGAATCTGTGTAATTCATGGAAGGAACTATTCCATGTGTGGAACAACAAACACTCAAATAGGAGCTTACAGAATAAAACAAAGTTGTGGTCTCTGAGAGGCTTCCCTTAGAGAAGGGAAAACCTAACCTAAAGTGAAAATTTCAAAGCAGGAGGGAAGATTAGTTCTGCCTTTCATGATCTTATTATTGGCTTCAGCAGAATAAAAGAAAATCTCAAGGCAAAGAGAAAATCGACTTTGCCAACACACACACTCCATTCAGACATCCCTTTGTGCTTTCATGTTGTCCCATTTCTCAGCTGGAGAATGATCAGCTGTGTCAGTAATTTTTCCTAATTATTGTGAAAAGACAAGAACGACATTTCTGGCACAAGAATAAATGGATTTAAACTGGTCACCAATAAATTTAGGCTACAGTTAGTTAGGTGTTTTTAAGCAGAACAAAATCCAGACTACCCTTTTAGGATGTTGAAGACACCAACCATGCTGGTTAATTTTAAGATAAGAGTTTGATTAATGAATACAATTGTTTCAGTAGCAGAAGACTGGAAGTGAAATGAGATTCTGTCAATGATCAGTGGAGAGAAATATATTCTTATATAGGATGGTGTGAATTAGGTGTTCATTTCTCCTATATCATTTCACATGGAGCAGCAAAGGCTTCAGCTGGACATTAAACCTGTGGATAGCTAAAAGCTGGGATGTCACAGCACTGGATATCCAATAAAATTCCAACGGGATATTCCTTGGACACCTTTGCTCTCATCAGGTATTTTGTCCATCATGACTGCAGAGTGTGTTTAGGGATTTTGCACGAGACTGCTGGAGTTTTGCTGCTTTGTTCCCAATTCCACCATTCCTTTTCGTGCTCTAGAGATACAAACAAAATCAGAAGTGAAAAAACCCCCAAACATCCAACCCATCCCTCCCCCCAAAACAGAAACCAAACAAGTATACTTTTTCTGGAAGGAGCAGATCAACCCAAATTCTCTGGAGATTTATACCCATTTTATCCCAGGGTGGGCAGTTTCTTGACCAGAAATATTTTTATCTGATTGTAGTGAGAGTCATTTAATACTCACTGACTTTCCCTAATACAGAATATTCAGTAGTGAGTAAGACAAATAAGAAAAAACAACAAATAGAAGCAGTGTCCATAAGAAAGAATCTATCACAATCTGCTTGCTAGATAGCCTACAATCCTGAAAAAGAGGTGAAAGTAGAATCAAAATGTTTTGTACACTTAAACCGAAGTTTCTCATCCTTTTGCCCAAGGTAATGAAGGAGTGGCCAAATTCCACGTACCATGTAAGGATATCCCACTCCATGCTCAGTCCTGTACCCATTCTTCCCTTGGCAGACTTAACTGGGGTGTCAATCAGTGTTGTCATGATCAAGAGAACAGAAAAACACAGACAGGCCAGGAGTACTGACCCCAAGGGCTGAAATAAGGCAGGAGAAGCACCAAGACCTTCCTCAGCCAAGAAGCCAACATGGAAAGTCTTTGAGATGGTGCACTGGGCTGTCAGGGCTGAAAATTCAGCTGCAGTAACATCGGAAAAGATTGAAATTCAGCCATTTTGGTGCCATTTCTCTGGGCTTAAATATTCTTCAGGCTGGCCTGCCATGTTCCTTCAAAGCATGACAAGGAATTTGGGATGTAGGTGCAGATTTCTACTGCAGGGTATCTGAGAAAGTGCAGAGAGAAAACACTTGGCCTTTCTCTCTAGAATATGAAGGGCACAAGTGAGGAGTGATGGTTTGCGTTGTTCCTGCAGCACAGCCCCAAGGCAGGATCGTGGCTCTTCTAAACACATCCAGGGCAATATTGACGGAGTTTTCTCCACCACCAGCCTTTCTCCTGACTCAGGGTCAAGAGTTTTCATTAAAACTTGCAAAACGCTTTCAAAAGTCCTGAATAATAGAAATCTCCTTCTCCTGAACTGATACCCATGGTGTGTATATATAGACAGATGATACAGATACAAATATAGATAGACATAAATTATATAGATTATATAGATAGATGTAGATACAGATACAGATATAGATATAGATATAGATATAGATATAGATATAGATATATTATAGATATAGATTATAGATATAGATATAAATATAGATATAGATATAGATTATAGATATAGCTACAGATATATATATAGATAGATATAGATGATATAGATATAGATATAGATATAGATAGATATAGATATAGATATAGATATTTCCCTTGGGAATATATAGACTCACTGTAAGATCAGTTTTCAATTGCACCACCAATATGAACTTTAGTCTTGTTTTCCAAGCGGAGCATTTAAAATAATTCAACTATTTAAACTGTTAAAGTTATTAAAGCCCAGGAGACCAAACAGCACAGAAGGACCTCTGTGGCTCCCCTGTGCTCAGGGAGTGAAGTTTTCTGGATACCAAAGCTTAAAATGCCCCCCAGTGCCGCATGCTCCCCACATCTTCATGCTCCTGATGTGTGTTCAGAATCCATCCACACAGCGTTTTAATCAGGGGGAACTTGTCTCCCTGAAAGTCAGAAGGATTTTCACTCTTCGGTGACTAAGCAGCTTTTGGAAATACAATGTGTGCTCCTCAGGGGCCTGGATCCCTTTGGAATAAGACATGACAATTAAATCTCATCACGGATGCAAAAAGATGAGTAACGGACAAGTGTGGATTTGTCAAGCGGAAATCATCATAACGAAGTCTGAGTTTTCTTACGCGCTGTGTGAAAAAAGAAAGAAAACAAATTGACGCGATGTGCTGTGGCATTGGTAGGGCTTCTAACACTGTTCCTTGTGATCGTTTAATGAGAAATTATGGAAAAGAAGCCTTGGTTTAGTGAATACAGACTAAGGATAATTCTACTCTATACCGTTTTCAAGGAGTTGTCAGCACTGTAATGTCAAAATGCAAAAATGGACAAGGCTTGGAGCAATCTGGTCTAGTGGAAGGTCCCCTTGCCCATGGCAGGGATTTGGAATGAGAATCATTAAGATCCTTTCCAACCCAAGCCATTCTGGGATTCTGTGATCCTGTAAAATTGGGGATCACTTGAGTTGTAAGCCCAGAAATAAGAAACTATGAAAAGAGAACCTTGATAATTCACAGTTTAAGAAATTATCATGCTGTTTCTGTGTGCCTCTGAGTTAAAACAGAATTTGATTTTAATAGCAGTGATATAACTTCTGCTTTCTTTGACAAATTCAGTACTTTCAGCTTTTCCATAGTTTGCAATCCTCTGGATTGCTTTTTCACTAAATAGGTTTGGAACATAACATCATCATAATAAGATTCATGCAACCTGGCTTCAAACTCTAATTTTATAATGCCTAAATCTGAGCTGGTCAGTATGCATTCCCTTCAGCAACAGTGGAGACAAATCAACATCTCCAGAGGTGAAGATCTCCATTACAGAAATAAAATGGTCGCCAAATGCATCAATTTCTGGAGTTGACTTCTCTTCTATCTTTGTTTTCTATAAAGAGAACCTTCCTGAGCTTGGACCAACTTGGAGTTGCATCCTTAACATTTAGACATCTAAAAAAATGGAATATGAATCACCACCCAAGTTGCCTCAATCCCATTCTTCTGTTCTTTTTCAGTGCAAGTTATAAACATTCCATAACCACCTTATGATGGTGTTTTAAATGTTACATCTCATAAGGGCAATTCCTCCTTAAAAATAATTTTTTTCCTTTTTTCTTTCCCCTTAAGCACTCATCAAGCAGGAGGTTCTCAGGCAACAAAGGAGACAACAAGAAACATCTTCCAGAGACAGTCCATATAAATGATGTTCTTATTGTTCTACCATTACAAGTCACCTACTTCCCCTAGGTGAAATTTATAGTCATTTCCACACCTGTTTAGTACTCCTGATTTGTTCTTCTTCCTTTATAGAGCTGTTTAACAGAGTCTGCATTAATTTCCTCTTTTATTTTTTCTCGTAAATATTTTTTTCCACCCTAGAGAGCCATGAACCTTTATCTCTTACTCCAGCACATCCGGTCCTGTGGTAGTTACCCTGCACACATCAGGGATGTCAGTCAGCTTTCAGGTGTCAGCCTGATTCTGAGGGAGTTTTCAGTTTTTTAAGAAGAATGGAACGATGTTTATGGGAAAAGTCTAAGGATGTTTGCAGCCCACTGTAAAGGGAAACAATCAAATGTACCATGGTTAAAATAATGCCAAAATCTTCCCTCAGTGTCCTTGAGCTTTAGATGGGGAAAGCTTTGTATTCAGTCCTTATTTTAAAGAAATAATCCTTATTTTAGAAAAATTAAAATTACTTATCTTAGGGGAAATAAATGGGAACTGAGGAACACAAGCTAGAGAAGGAGCCTGTCTTAGTTATGTGCAACCAACCACCAACCCAACATTTGCATGACATTTCAAAGACATCGAAGATTTGCCAGAGACTTTCAAAGAATTAAGGGAGATCAGATTTATCTCCTTTTCTAATAGCTCCCAATTCAACTAAACTTCCCAGTAATCCAGGGAGGGTTTCTGGGTTGCTTTTTTTAATATTCTCTCGAATAACTTTCAGGTAAGGAGTTCAAAATTTAGCCAAGTACAAAGCGCAGCACTGGCTGCCTTTTCCATTTGAACTGTGCATTTAAACCCTAAAACCTCTTTCCAGGATGGCACGTTAGGTAGTGCCCAGCTTCTTTGTTGTAATTAAATTGGGATTTCCGAGTGCTCAGTTTTACCTCATGTTCTCCACTCCTGTGATCCCACATTTTGATGGATGCGCCATAACAGGAAATATTGTGGTGGTTAAACCTGATTCAGAGCCAACAAAGCCAAATGAGATGAGCAAAGAAGAGTGCCACCATATTTTTTGCAATATAAATAAATACATTTAGGAGCAGGGTAGGAATTTTGTCATTATTTAGAGGAGCTGACTGTGCACGTTGTAAAGAGAAGGTAAAATTCTTCCCCAAGAATTGCACCATGGGGAAAAGAGGAACCATGGGAAGTAGACAAAAACCAGATATTTGTCAGATGGAAATCCAGATGTGAGCTGTTTCCCTTCAACCAATGGAAAGTAAAATGCTTTTTCAGAGGGTTATTCCACCAGAGTATCTCAGACAATCATAGCCCAAATAATCTTTTTTCTCTCCACTGATTATTACAAGGGTCTGCACTGTCACTAACTCAGTTAAAGCCCAGTGAAATTATGATCACTTGATAGAACTGATTTTTCTATTCCATTCTCCACTCGAGAAAACAAATGAGCAATTTTTTCATTCTCCAAACTAACCCAAAGTATAGATGTGAGCTGCCTGTCAACTATGGATTTGCAGGAACTCAACAGGCAACAGGATCTTGTAAGCCCACTGAGTAAGTGTAATATCCAAGTGGCAGCAGGAGAATTCAGCCTGGGAACACATTTGGATTTAAATCAGGTCTGTAGAACGTCAGACTGTTCTGGAGAAATGTCAGAAATGACCATTTGGTGAACTCCCACAGCTCCCACTGGCAATGCCTCAGGATGCAGCCTAGAAAGCCTTAAGCCATATCTGCGCTGCTGAATGAATTCACCGCAGGGAGATTTCCCTGTTCCCAGTCCAAGTGAAAACTGCAGCTCATGTCCATCCTATTTAAGTTTAACTATCTCTAAATCACAGCACTGCATCCACCTGACAGCAGTTCATCCACAGCTTCTCTGGGCTCTGCACAGTGCATCTGTGGCCCTGGGAAATAATTACCATTTTAAAAAGCATTCGGATAATTGTCCAACTAAAAGTGTCTGATATAATGTGAAGGCTGTGTCGCAGCCCACAAGGGAAATGTTTTCATAGGATGAATCTATGGAAATTAAATGCACATCTAGGAGTCAGATGGGGGTGTGGGATCAGTGCCATGACCACAGTGGTGCCTGTGGTTTAGCAGAAATGGATCTTACCCATCCCCTTTTCACCAGGGCTTTGTGCCAATGGAATCACTAAGGTGAAGCAACAAGAACAAGAAGGTCTCCTGCAGTGGGAACAACTGAAGTGGGTTCCTTTGGCTTTTCATGGCCAAAAGGATGCAGAAATGTTTTTTCAGTGCAGGTGGAAAGGCATTAACCTCATTTGGAAAGACAATAATTCTTATTTACAACAAATGAAAAAAAAGTCTCATTTGCTGTGAGGGTGGGGAGGCCCTGGCACAGGTTGCCCAGAGAATCTGGGGCTGCCCCTGGATCCCTGGAAGTGTCCAAAATTGGATGGGCCTTGGAGCAACCTGGGATAGTGGAAAGTGTCTCTGCCAGGGCAGGGGGTTGGAACTGGATGATCTTCAAGTTCCCTTCCAACCCAAACCGTTCTGGGATTCTGTGATCATAAATTTCATTTGCTTATGAAGTAATCCCATGTGCTTTTACCACTTGGAGTCATTGGCAAGAATTCCTCCTATCTGTTTTCATGGAAGGACACTTCCTGAAATCTAACTCCATTCAAAGAAATAATTGAATTGACAAGCAAAACCCTAAAATAGAAAAACAAAACACAATCTGACGATCTGTGACGGGACATGAGGAAATAGCTGGAGCTGTGCCAGGAGAGGGTTAGGTTGGATATCAGGAGAAGATTCTTCCCCCAGAGTGTGGTTATTTCCCCAGTGGGGCACTGCCCAGTCTCCCCAGGGAATGGACACGGCCCCAAGGCTGCCAGAGGTGCAGGAATGTTTGGACAGCGTTGCCAGGGATGCGCAGGGTGGGGTTTTTGGGGTGCCTTTGCAGGGCCAGGAGCTGGACTCAATGATCNCCCCTGCAGGGCCAGGAGCTGGACTCGATGATCCTTGTGGGCCCCTTCCCACTCAGGATATTCTGTGATCCTTTGATTCCAAGATTTGCACAAACAGAAACCAAACATTGAGATTTGGGCAGCGGAATAATTTTTCACAAAGGTATTTTGTAAAAACTTGTCTTCTACCTGTTCCTGAGCCACTGCTTTTATTTGGCCAAGACACAGGATGTTCAAAACTAAAAGGCAGAAGCACCATTGCTTGTCAGGGTTGGACACAGCAGGTTTTATTTTTGGCTTCCTGCGAGGCTACAAAGTGCTGCCGCCTCACGTGGTTCAATGGCTTCAAATAAACAACCAAGAGTTCATCTCAAACTGGGACTGGATGTTGAGCAATGTTTGCAAGCAGCGAATGCTAAAGGGCACGGCCATGGCTGAACTTTAGAATTCAGCTTGAGGTTTGTCATTTATTTCGTATTTGTTTTGGAGGAGGGATTCAAACAAATGCTAATGATGATTGAAGTTCAGGAATGACAAGTTGAACTCACAGATGCGTTGTCCCAGAGACCAAATGTAAAACATTATTGCACACAAACACTCAGAAATTCCCTTTTTCAGGGCGATTGTTTTTGGTTTCTGTACATGTTTGCTGATCCAATGATTATGGCTTAACATGCACTCCCTGGAAATCAAGAATGGGAATTTTTTGGAAATTGTGACAGCTGATTGAGTAGCAGAGTGCATTTCATTCAGTGCTCACATGGTTATCATTGGCTCAAAACAGTAGACAAAAGTTCTCCCTTTTGCCAGAGTCATAAAAATACCAAATTGCACAACAGTTTTAACTCAAAGAATAAATAAAATAAGCCAGTGGAGCTAAAGTCAGGTCTGATCCCCAAACTCCACTTACTCAAGAGGCACTACAGCATTAAATCAGATTTATTTGACATTCATCAGGGCAGCTGTTCCCACATGTGCATTGTGCCCTTTTGGGCAGTAGTCAGTAATGAAAAGGCATAATTTGGCCATGATCCAGGGATAGTGCTGGTCAAAAGAATTTGGAAGGTTTCATAACCGATCGAACCCTTCACATGGCTCCTCTCCCCAGCAGTTCTGGTTCTCCGGTGCCTGGACCATACCGGGTCCTACTTCCCGGTCCCACCAGCGTGTGGGATGCCGAGGGTGGTGTGCACCAGTAGATGTCACTGGTGGAGCACTGGGACATGGGACACCCACCCCGGCCCGGCCCAAAGACGAGCTATGGACTTGGTGATCTGATCCTATGAGGAGGACATGCAAACACACCGGCAAAAAGACCTGGAGCTGCAGGATTTTTCTTTTCTTTTCATTATTTTTATTTATCGCCTTGCCAGCAGCAGTTGGGAGAGAGAATTTTCAGACTCTCTGGAAAATGAGGCGGCAATTTCCTTCTCTGAAACATTTCTGTGGCTGTTCTGGGGAAGGAAGGAATTGTAGGAGAGCAGGTTCAACCTCCTTTGCTCATTTTACGTTCTGCTTTTCTTGCTGTGAGAGCAAAGTTTACACTTATGAAACGTGTTACGGGTGATTGATGTCCACTGCAGGCTCCTCTCCACTTCCAGCAGAATGCCAAGAGGAGTGTCTCCAGCAGAAAGTGGCGTGTGCTGAAAGATGTATTCACCTGGCAGTCCAAAATAAAAGATCTCTGCCACAGAACAATCCCAGGAACACAGAGCTGAGGCCAGGGGTGTGTGTGACCTTTAGTTAAAGCTTTCACTGAGGCGTTGCTGGAATAAAGCAGGATGAGACTTTACCCTCAATTAACCAATCTGGATCCAAAGAGGCACCACTGCCTCCAAACTCTGGACTCCAGGCTCAAAGGCTGTTTTGGTACTGAAGGGCTGTGCAAGCCCAGAAGCCAAAGGTTTGTTTCCACCTCATAACTTATTTAATAAAAAAAAACAACATTATGTAACAATTAGTACTAAACAAGAGTACAAAAAAAAAAAGAAGCAACAACAGAATGGGATTGATCTGCCTAAATATAAGTGTGGGTTGTCTCCTAGGCTTCCTTTCAGGTAGAGGAAATCTAATCAGGATATTCAGAGGAGTACAGGACATTACAGGACCTAAAATAAGTGTCTAAAATAGACTGAGTGAATTGGGCCATGGAGGGATGGGGTTTTTATTCAATCCATCTTTGAGCTCTCCATCTCAGACAGGGAGATCTGCACAGGAAGTGTGTAAACTCAGAGGTTTCCCATCAAGAGTGTGTGTTAAAATTAAGTGTGTGTAAAAAATTTAATTTCCACCATAAATGAACCCCAAAGTGTGTGATACAACCCCAAAATTCGGATAAAAGCTATTAATACCTGTGGCTGAGGTGAGCATGATCTGTTCCCATCCATAGTACTAATTCTACGACTTCAGTCCCAGACTGAGATCTTCACAAACCCTCCCAGGAGACAGTTTAATTTCATTGATTACTATTTAATATTCAGATTGGGTATTTCTTTTCACTGTGACATCAGATATCTAGGTCAGCAGTTTTACTTCAATTTTCATTTGCATTCACTTCTGTTTAACTTCTGAGTGTGTGTGGGGGAAAAGGTTTGGAGAGTGAAATAAAAACATTTCATTTGGGCCTGAGCACCTCATGCCAAGCACTGTTTACCAGACCTCTTCTTCTGTTTAATAGGAAGTTCAGGTTGAATTCATTTGTTTCCTTAAAGCTTTGCAAGTTATTTCTCTATAACTAAAAGAAGCCATCTGATTCATCAATGCTGTTCCCTAGATCAAAATAATTGCTTGGAGGTGGAAGGGAGAAACACACTGACTCATCAAGACAGAGGTTTTAGTGAAGTATGAGCCAGGATTTTTCCTTCATTTATACTAATAAAGTACTTTTTAAAGTGTCTTGCACGTAGCGAGGCACAGAAACAATTATGAAATGGATCTGATGTCTGCATCCTTAGGAACACTCGCAAAAAGAACATTGCTTCAAAAATAACAATCCAAGCTCATTTTTCTTCCATCTCTGGCAGGATATAACCTGTTCCTAAAAACTCCTCCATAACAAATTCCCATGGTGCTGGCAATAAATGTACAAGTCTGTAACACAGGAGGGGAAACGTGGAATTTCAGCTTCAAAAATACCGGAAGTGAAATAATTGCAAAACGTTAGATGGCAATTTTGATGGCAATTAATCGCAATCAATGGAAAGAATTCACGGCACTGTCCTAGCTGGTCTGAACACCACCAAGGGAAGATCCTGAAAGTGTTGCTGCACCCATGAATAATAGGGCAAGTACTTGGTTATGGAATCCTGGGATTACCGAGCTGGAGCTGCTTTGCCCCTGCTCCCACTTCAGATCCTGTACAACAAGGACATTTCACAAACCACTGAAGAAGGTGGCACCAACCCACTGGAGAGAGAAAAATCAGCACTCACTGAGAGGCACCAGGGAACAACCCAACGTGGTTGGTTTGGAATCACAGAAACATCGAATTACAGAATGGTTTGGGTTGGAAGGGACATTTAAATGTCACCTAGTCCATCTCTCCTGCCATGGGCAGGGACATCTTCAACCAGACCAGGTTGCTCAGAGCTTTGTCCAAGCTGCCCTTCAATGTTTCCAGGGATGGAGCACCCGCCGCCTCTCTGGACAACATCTCATTGTTTCACCACCCTAAAATAAAAAAAATTCTCCCTTATGCCTAGCCTAAATTGACTCTCCTGCAGTTTAAAGCCATTCCCTTTGTCCTGTCACTCCATCTCCTTGTTCCCAGTCCCTCTCCAGGTCTCCTGGAGCCCCTTTAGGCCCTGGAAGGGGCTCTAAGTTCTCCCCAGAGCCTTCTCTTCTCCAGGTGAACACCCCCAGCTCTCCCAGCCTTTCCTCATGGGAGAAGTGTTCTATCCCTCCCATCCCTTTCTCCATGTCTCCATTTGTGATGAATCCTAACTGCTTTGGGGTTGATAAGAATTTAGGACAGATAAGGATGGACTAATGTGCTCTGTGTGGATCTGAGCAACCCCAAATTTTGAATGCAATGGGAGGAGGTGAAGGAAGTTTAGATTCCTCATCTGACTCTGCATGCAAGTTCTGCAGCCTGCAAATCCTCTGCATAAAGCTTCCAATTAAGTCCTTGGATGCCACAGCTCCATAATTTGTAGCATTTGAATCAGGCTCTGCAGTTTGCCATTCAGACAAATCACATAAATAAAATATACAGTGGAAATCATTTTCTTTCTTATTACAGCTACAAAGAGACTAATAGGCAAATAAATGAGTGCAATCAAACCGAATGTGCTCTTAGTTATTTCATGGGAGGTAAAAACCATCTGCGAACAAAATCAGACGTGTTTTGTGAGTTTGAGAAACACGAGTATTTTGGGAGGATAAACAAAGTAATGAAACCTGGCTGGTAGGAAACTCATTTTCATTCAGAAGAGGAAAAAGAACCATTTATATGGGAGCTCAGTAAAAGAGGCAGCAACTCAGGGAGAAGTGTGTTGAGAACTGGAGGTGCCACTGTGTGCTGAGAATCAGCTCTTTTCTACCCAAAATTGCTGCTTTATTTGCTTCTCTCTGCTCCTTGGGAAGTGAATCCGAGCTGATAGGAGATGGGAAGAACTGGATTTCTAGTGTTTTCATTCATAAATATTCTATTTTTGTCATATTTCACATGGAAACTGTATAGAGCTTTATAATTACTAGTCTTTAATTTAACACGTAAATTAAAAGCTATGGAAGAGACCAGGTCAGGGAGAAAAAAGGCAAGAAGGCCTCCATATCTCTAATTTCTGCCTTTGATTTAGCCATTGCCCAGCTAACAAGGGAAGCTGCCTGAATCAGGATGTTCCAGTGGTACCACATTTCAGTCTGAGCCCTAAAAGGCACCAGCAGAAACACTTTGGGATGTTTAGCATTGGGATCATCAGGCACTGACAGTGTGAGCTGGCAGCTCAGCACAAGTGTCAGGAATGTCAGTAATTCCTGCAAAAGGGGTTTGGAATGTAAGAAAACATTTCTGAGTTTCTAACACCTTTTCCTAGTAGAGATTTGGAATGTAGTAAAGAACATTCCTGCATACTGAAGTTACTTTTGAGCATTGTCTGCAAGCAAACATTCAATTCACAGTTTCGTTTATTGAAGTTTTACTTAGCAATAAAGAGTGCAAGGCACTTTGCTTCACTTTTAGAAGAAACAAATTACACAGTCCATAGTCCTCCAAGTGAGAATTAAGCAAAATATGTCAGTCAATCCAGACCTGAAAGAATTCTCAGAAGAAAAAAGTGCATTTATCTTGCGGAGCTCAAAATCTCACACACACAGGAGCTCTAAGCCCCTCTGTGTGACCCTAACTCTGAGTCTTCCTGTTGATATGATCCCTTGGGGTTAAAGACACCCAATAAATATCTTAGAGAAAAATTCAACAGGCTCAGCTTTGAGACTTGGACCTAAACTGTCCTCAGGGCTGAGTCCCAGTGGGGCTGGGTGAGAATGGCAAAGTTTAGTGGGTGACACTCAGTCGAAGGTTGGACCTGATGATCTTGGAGGTCTTTTCCAACTTCAATGGTTCTGTGATTCCGTGATTTTAATGTTCACTTCCTCCTGTGGTCTCCGTGGACCTTCCTTCACATATGGCTGCACCCCTTAAAAACCAGCAGCTGCACCCTCTGTAGTGCTGTGTTAAAATTAGCCTGAATTTGGTGATATTTTCTTTAGAAAGACTTTTATGCAGTAAACACAGAATAAAAAGGCAAGAAACACTTTCCAATCTGCTGTCTCAAGTGGAGCAACATCCCCACATGGATCCAAGTTCTCCATGCACAGATGGCCTGGAGGGAGAGGGTAGAGGCCAACAGAGCTGTTCCAGATTTTGGGGTGCAACTGGGAGAAATGTTGCCCAGAACCTCCTTGCAGACTTAGAGTTGCAGGACTGCCTTGAATGTGCTCAGTGACAGCACGTTTGCTTCATTTGTCACTGACTACAACATTGTGACTGCACCAGATGTGCTCCTGATTGATCAAACCCTGTAGATTCTGTGGCTGGCAGCTGGGTCAGGGATTCTGCATCCCATAAGGACAAGATTTAAGGGCAGTGCCATTAGTGGTGTTGTTCCACACATGTCACATATGTGATCACGGCAAGGGGAATGAACTCCATCAAGGCAAATGTTGTCAGAGATAACCAGGATCAGGCAAAATTGGCTACAAATTAAACCATCACAGGCCTTTGAGTCTGATCCCTGCCTCTGTGTGTTGGCAATAAATAAAGGCCTTGAATCTTGTTAGCATGAAACAGATTTTAGTTCAAAGTGCAATGGATGGCTCTTCCAGGGAGACACAAGAGCACAAGTGAATGTTCCCATCTCATCCTTCTTCAAGGAAAACCTGCGCCAGTTTAAAGAAAAATCAAATCAGCTGTGCTAAAAGGGTTTGGATGGTTTTGTCTTCTTTTATTTTTTCATTCTTAACCCTATTCTTCTTTCTCACCTCAGCATTTTAATTCTTCATGGAGGAGAACAAGGTCATTGCACTTTCCAGGAGGTATCAAGTATTAACTTCACTGAGAAATTGACCTTAGATTTTAAGAAATGTCACTTTGTGGCTGAAATTTATTCCAGAGTGAGATTTCCACCTCATGTCTGATCCCTGCAATCAGTTGCAAAGCTTAAAGCAGGAAATTTCTGTCATTAATGCCATTTTTCTCTCACTCTTGACACTGTACTTATTAAATACTTAACCCTGAATATTCTATGTCGCCATAACTACATCTACATGAGGATGCTGAGCTGTCTCAAGAATGTTCCAAGGTTCTGAGCCCAGCTGCTGCAGAGCCACCCATGTGTAACACGGGAGTCTCTCAGACACTGAAATAATGTGACTCCCTGGGAAATGCTGAAAGTGTCACTTGTGTCCCTCTCCATTCGTGTTCTGCAAATCCTTTTCAGGACGGAGTAACCAGGACTGTCAAATACATCCAGAAGGGACCAATCTGTACCTGAAGTTGTTTCTCCTTCACAGAAGAACAAATAAAGTCACAGTTGCTCATAAAACCGGGGTGAACAACAAAGAGACAGATATGGTAACACAGAGAAATCACATCCTGAAAGGAGACCACCCTTCCTTTACAGACCTGGTTTTTCTGAGCTCAGTCTTTCCTTCAGGGTGCTGTATCAGGAGCTTTGTGTATCTCCACTCAACAGAAACACTTTTCTGGTTGGAGATGCTTGTTGTGGCTCCAGGATCACATCCGGTTGTGTGGAAAAAGGTTTTCAGCACATGGAGATCATTCTGCCCTCAGCCCAGGACTCCCTTGTGGAAGTATCCCCACATGTTCCCAGGCTTCCCAAATCCAGATTCCTAAGCTGGTTCGGATATTTTCAAGGGATCACATCTGAGTTACATGCACAATATTGCTGCTGACTCTGAAAGGCCGTTTCTTCATGGGCTATGATCAGTTTTACTCCAAATGCCACAGGAAGGCAATAAAGCAACGCACTCCTCCCTTGGCTGTGTTTGCCCAAATCCTAATATTTATTGAGCTTCCCTAGGTCCAGCTAATCAGCAGCAATGCAGAGAAATGGAGCTTGACAGGAAAGCACTTCCAGCTGGTTTTTATCCTGACATTCGGGATAACATTTGTGGTCAGAGGGAGTTCTTGTGGAAAGTGTTACTGTGTGGATAGGACAAGGGGGAATGGCTGTAAAACGACAGAGGGCAGGGTTAGATGGGATATTGGGAAGAAATTCTTCCCTGTGAAGATGGTGAGGCCCTGGAATGGATTTCCCAGAGAAGCTGTGGCTGCTCCTGGAGTCCTGGAAGTGTCCAAGGCCAGGCTGGATGGGGTTTGGAGTAACCTGGGATAGTGGAAGGTGTCCCTGTCCATGGTGGGGGGTTGGAAAGAGATGATTTTTAAGGTCCTTTTCAACCCAAACCATTCTATAATTCCAACTCCTTTCATCCTGACCAAAACCACCAGTGAAATACAAGTCAATGGCAAAGCCCAGCTGTACGAAATAACTTCAGCTGAAGCTTAGCCATAAATGAGATCCAGCGGGAAGAAAACTCCTCACAAATGCTTGGGGAAGACTCCAAACAGCCTCCTATTACTTAATTTTGTACTCTCTGGATTTTAGTCAGAGAAAGAGAAAAGGAAATTCTGAAAAGACAGCACAGTCCACAGCACTCAGAAAGTGGGAAAGGAGACAAAAATGTGATATATTGAGGGGCAACTGAGGCAACTGAAAATGTTTTCTGTATATCCACATGTATCCAACCAGAAAATCAGGCCACATTCAGACTGGCAGAGGCCTGCAATCATTTCATTCCTCAAAATTGCAAGGGGGAAGCTGTTGGGATTTTTTTTATCACACAGGAAACAGGCTGAAACTCAAGGGACATGTTCTGCAGGACATTGATTAGTGGATTTGAAGGATGCTGCCTTTGGGTCAGTGGGATTAGTTCCAGCAGGACTCCTTGACCTGGTGCTGTGTCTCCTCCTCGCAGGCTCTGCATTTTGTGATGCCAGGATGTGTTCCACAGATGATAATTCTGAAAGTCTCCTTTCCTCTGCTTTAAAAATAACACTTTCATAAAGACTGAGCTGTAACCCATCGAACTCAGCTCCTTGCATCCTCTGAGTTTAGCTGGATGGTTGATACTGAAAGTGGGTGAAGGTTGTTCCATTCCTTTTTCCATTCCTTTTTCTATTCATTCTCTGAGCGTGATTAGCACTCAGGAAAGGTAACTTTAACCTTCACTTTTGCTGTGACACATGCACTGTGGTATGAAAGGAAGGAACACGATTTATGAAGTGCTCACAACATTCATACCACAATGTGAATGCTGAGGCTCTGACACATTCCATTTCAAAAGCTCACAGTTCCAAGAAATAAAATTCAGCACAGCGATCCACAGGGTAGATCAGCAAGTCAAAATGTGGGAATGATGTGAATGGGGTTTTGTGTCACAGCACACCTGAATTAATGGACTCTGTGTGGAAAGTTTTCAACTGAAATACGTGATCTGTTCCATTGTTTTCCTCTTCATTAGGAAAATGAACCCTACAGAAAGTGAGCTGTGACATAGAGGCAGTGCTTCCTTAGAAAAGGAGAGAAACAGCTCCCACACATTTAAAGCTGAGAATATAAAATGGATTTCAATGCACTTCTCTCAATCTCTCAAGGCCAAGGACTGCCCAACTGTGAGTAACCGCTACAACACATGAGGGTTCTTCCAACAAGAATGAAATTTACTCATTTTCTACATTTCTCTGCCATTCAGTCAAGGTCAAACTAATCTTAAGCATCTGGAAGTGATGAAGTTCAGGGACTGCACATTGAATAAAGTAACAAAATTTCAGGCAAAACTGGAAACTCCTTTCAGGGTGGAGCTTGAACAGCTTAGGAGAGGGCTGTGCTTGTGTTGATGACAGGAGCCTGGATCATCCTTTGAGCAGGTCTCCACCATATCCCTCTCTTCTCTTTAATCTCTCCACAGAAAAACATTTATTTTTCCTGCAGAATAAGTGGTGAACGCACAGGTTTTTGGATGGACCCCAGCGGCTCTCAGTCCAGGCCAGAGCCCCACTAGCCTTGTTCCCATCAACTTGATCAGTTCCTTTTACATTTCCCTTTCTCTCCTGCAGCACCTGGGGACACATTGCACATTTCCTGGGCTGTTTTGTTCTCTGAAAGCTCGAATATCCCTGTATTTCCGTGACTAAAGGATTCTGAGCCCTTCACTCGTACACAGAAGGAATCCTTTCCTCACCTTTACAAAGGCATTCCCCTCGTGGGTGCAGCTCCCATTTTTCTCTTTTGTTCTCCACTCAGTTAAATTCCCATGAGAGTTTTGTGTCATTGCAATGACTCCTCACCTTATTCTGAGATGTGCTTTTGAAAAATCACAAATAAATACCCATTTGAGCGCATCTAATTGTTCAGAGCAGTATGCAAAGTGGGGGCAAAATGCTGTGAGTGACATTAACTCCATTGAATTTGTGGCTCACACCTTTATCTGAGAAGAATAGTGGATTATTTAATCAAACACCTAAATTTGTTTTATTGGCTATTCTCCCTTGAACCATGAGTGCAGACATCATGGGGGATTTTTGCTAGTGCTGGTGTAAGTGTTACTCTGTATTTTATAAAAATTGATTGGTATTAGGGTAGAGCAGCACCTTCTGGAAAGCAATGGACTGGCTGAAATGATAAACAGTGGCTGTCACTTTCTGCTTGTTTTTGGAGTAGAGAAAATATTGCATGGCATCATATTAGTGACCAAGGCTTGATTTTATGCCAGGATTTCCTGTGGAATTGAATTTTTACTCCATATTCCACCCCATTGTACACACGACACGTCTCAGATCAGTAAACACCTGCCTTTATTTTATAGGGTATATAAAGCCAGAGGTCAGTGCTAAAAAGCGAGGAATGAAACATAAAAAATAAGATAGAATAGAAATATTTCACTTTGAATTTACCTACAATGACCATCTACTCCAACTGCCTGACCAATCCAGACCTGACCAAAAGTTAAATCATGTTATTAAAGGCATTGTCTAAACCTCTGGAACACTTAACGTGCTGCTGAAAGATGAAATAAAATAC
>VZTX01000343.1:0-40531 GCA_013400915.1 Pardalotus punctatus
GCTCTGAGATGCTCTGGGATGCTGGTTGTGAGCCAGGGGCTGTGGGGATGGAGCGGCTGCTGCGGCTCCATCCCTCAGCACCCATCTGGAATATTTCTCTGTGTGTTCAGCTCCCTGAAATGTGAAATGATTCAAGGGCTGAGCTCTTGAATGTCTCTGCACCCTGTGCTCGCCCTGCCCTGCAGGTGCCGGGGCAGTGGGGTGAGGGTGGGCAGGGGTGGGGATGTGTGGGGTGCCCCTGGCACTCAGCTTTGAGCCCCTGGGCTTGTGGCAGCTCCTGCTCCATGTCTGGGGCTGTGGGGCACAGCTCAGCCTCCCTGGGCTGGGCCATGTCTGCTCTGAGCCCAGGCAAGCCCAGCCTGCTCAGCTCAGGCGTCCCTCCCTCCCCAGCTCGTCTCTGCCTGGCCTTGGGCTGCTCCTTCCCCGCTCAGCGCCGGGGGCTGCTCCTTCCTGCGCAGCAACACAGGCAAACGGAGCTGTAACACCTGCAGGAGCCTGGCAGAGGAGCTGTGCCCGGCTGAGGGAAGGGTGGGCACAGGGCTTGGGGCACAGGCAGGACGTGGTTGTCCTCTTGGCACTGTCACCCTTGTCCTCTCGGCACCATCACCCTCGTCCTCTCGGCACCATCACCCTCATCCTCTCGGCATTATCACCCTCGTCCTCAGTCCCTGCTCCAGCCCTGCCTTCCTGGGCTGAGTTCGTGACTCCTGCCCTCTGCCACGCTGCCAGGGGGGATTTTGAGCAGAAGAGAAAATTCCCTGCTGTGTCATGCCGAGGCAAAGTGGCCCAATCCATCTCTGTCCCCCAGCGCTGGCTCCCCGAGCCCTCTGGGGAGGTCCCTGTCGATAGAGTTCTGCATCTCATCGTGGCCCTGTGAGTCCTGGAATGGATGTGGAGGCAGGGAGGGCTCCATGTCCCTGGCAGGTAGAGGCTCAGCTCATGGGATGCTGCCTGATCCGTTCCCCTGGGCCTGGAGCAGGTGCTGCTGCCCCCCCGCCACAGCGGCTCCGTGTGAATGAGGACGCAGTAAATGTCTCCTGCTCCCAGATTTATTCCTTCATTAGGTATTTAAATCCATTCTGCTGGATAGGAGAGTCACAGAATCATTCTGGGAGGGAGGCTGCTGCCGTTTCTCTGTGTGGAATAAACGTGGGGGCTGCCAAAGAGCTCTGCCCCTTCCCAAGACCCCCAGAGCCAGCGGGGTTTGGGCAGGCAGAGCGGGAATGGGCTGGGGAAGGGGCTGGGGGTGCTGCGTTCAGCCTCTGCAGAGATTCTGGGGTGTTTGTGGGGGGAATCCCAGCAGAGGGGTGAGCAGGAGGGGCCTGCAGGGCAGGGAGGGCTGCAGGGATGTCCCATCCACACTGGGATGCTCCCAAATCCCGGAGCTTGGGGACGTGTTGGCCTGGGCACCAATGGCAGCACGGCCAGCAGCCGGCTCTTGGGCCACCCCCCAGCAGCTCAGGGGTGCTCTGGTTCCATCACAGCAGGTATGGGTCCCCAGGCCCCTCCTCACCTCCCCCTTTCCCACCCGCAGCCAGGCTGGGCCATCCCAACGTGGAGCGTTTTCGGGAGTTGCAGGAAATGCTCTAAAACCGTGCAGCCATCGAACCAGACGGCTCCGGCAAGAGCTGAGAAACTAAAATTAGCAGGAGTGCCCCAGGCAGAGGCCACCTGGGGTTTTGTTTCGTTTCGCTCTTAACTTTCATCTCTTTTATTTATAATTTGTGCCTGATTGATTTTTATTTTTTCTGTGCTTTTTTCCGCCCCGTCCCTCCTTTGAAAAAGAGGAGCTTTGCTGGCTCATGGTGTGTAATCCCTGCATTCCCAAGGGTGCCACTGCCTCTTTTGCCCCAGTTCTGCCTGGTTCCTCCCCCTGAGCAGCAGCATCTTCTGGCACCCCGCAGGAGAAGTGGGGGCAAGCCCTGGCTCCACCCTGGACCACATCTCCTTCTCTCCATCCTTCCTTGGCTGCTTTTTCAGTGCTCAGTCCTGCTCCATCCCAGCCTGTAACAGGTCCTTCCCTCAGGTCTTGGACATCTGGGCACTGTTGGACCTAAAGGTGGTGGTTTCAGTGTTTTTTAGAAACTGTGGCTGCCCCTGGATCCTTGGAAGTGTCCAGGGCCAGGCTGGACAGGGCTTGGAGCAGCCTGGGGCAGTGGGAGGTGTTGGGGCTGGAATGAGGTGAGATTTCAGGATTTCAGGTCCCTTCCAGCCCAAACCATTCTGGGATTCTGTGATCTGCCCTTCCATGTGCTTCCCGTGCCACCTGCACAGCCTTTCTGGGCTGGGTCTGTGTTTGCAGTTTGGTTTTTCTCCTCAGGCGATTCCCAGCACCGTTGTAGGGCAGCAGACTGGATTCCCTGGCTCACTTTGTTCCCGGCTCTGCCCACATCCAGGTCCAATCCAGCTCTGATGGCAGCACTGTGCTCGAGGTTGTCTGGAAAATCACCAAAACCTCCCCGAGCTTGGTCAGCAAGGCGAGGTTTGGGCGAGCTGCAGCGGAGGGGGAGCTGGGGGGGATTTGTAGCGATGGGAAAAGGTCTAACAGCCCTGAGCAAAGCACCTCCAACCTCTGCAGGGTGCAGTTTATTCTTCTAATGAGGGTTGATTTCAGCAGCCCGACCCACCCTGCTTTTCTTTGGTGTGAGGTGCCCTGACCCCTGTCCGCTGAATCCCCTGAATTCCTGCTTTGCCGCTTCCCTGAGCTTCCTCTGGCCCGGCTTTCAGCGCACGGGTCGGGGATAAATTCACGAACGTGTTCCGGGTGATGTTCCGGGCTTTGCTCACCACCAAAGCATCCCGGAGTGTGCCTTGAAATTGGAAACCTGGCGGAGGGAGGAGCTGGGGCTGGAGCAGGGATGGTGTCGGTGTCAATCAGCGTCATCCGCGGGCTCAGGGTAACAGAGATTTCAGTCCCCAGCTTTGGTCAGTGTGGATCAGGATTTCCTTTTGCCCCTGGGAATGGCTCAGCAAACAAAATACTCGTCTGAAACAAGGATGTATTTTCAAAGCCCAGAAAATCCAGTCCCTTCCCCTGAACCATTGTTCTTTCCTGCCGCGTCTCTGGCTAAATTAAGACTTTCTTAGAAATGCACAGGTTAAAAGTTTAAAAGCTTAAGGTTTCATTCATAATTCACATATCAATGAGGCTTTGATTCCTCACGGGGAGCAGCCGCCGGTGTCTGCAGTGAATGTTGATAGGGGAGCCCAGCACCTCTGCCTTCCCTTCCCTCCCGAGCTGCTTTTGCAGAGGCAGCAGCGTGGGGGGCTCCCAGGGGCTGCTGCTGGGCAAAGCCAGACCTCCCCTTCGGGGTCCCTGCTCCGGACCTGGCCCAGGCCAGCAGCTGCCACAAGTGTTTAATGTCTGATGGCTGCTCAGGGCCCTGTGACCAACGAGGGCAGGCATCCGCACCCCAAAAGCTGCTGTCACCCCTCTCTGATGGCCTGGAGCAGCTGAGGGAAGCACTGGCTGGGCCCTGGGACCAAACCATACCTGTTCTCCTTCCTGGCAGACCATCCCAAATCGTTTCTGAGGAGATGAAGCCTGGCCATGCCCCTGCGAGGATGAGGAGGCTGGGGAGGCTGGGCTGAGGAGAATTTGTGGAGGTCCTGGGGTGACAGCACAGGAGGGGTGCTCTGGGCTGTGCTGATGCTTCCAGGACAGGAGAGTGATGGCTTCAGCCTGAAAGAGAGAAGGTTATTGGGAAAATAGATGGGATATTGGGCAAAATCCTTCCCTGGGAGGGTGGGGAGGGGCTGGGATGGAGTTCTCAGGGAAGCTGTGGCTGCTGGACAGGGCTTGGAGCAGCCTGGGACAGTGGAAGGTGTCCCTGGCCATAGAATGGGATGAGATTTGGGGTCCCTTCCCCCCCAGGCCATTCTCTGGCTGGATGAACAAACCCTCCCCGCAGAACTGACGTGTCTGTGCCCCCCTGGCAGCCCCACCCTGGTGTTCCCCCCGTTCCGAGGAGGAAGGGGAGGCTGGGAGCGGGTCCTGCTCAGGCAGCAGGGACCCCTGCCCTGCCCTGCCCTGCCCGGGCTGCTCCTTGCCATGCTCTCCCTGGCACCCTGCCCTCCCTGCCCTCACCCAGATGGTCTCTGCAGCTCCTTGTCAGGCATCCAGGAATGTTTCCCCTGCGCTCTCCCCATCCTTTCCAGCAGCCTCCTTGCCTGGCTGCAGCCTTTCAGCCTTAATCTCCTCTTTGTGCCTCCGAGGCACCTCTGCAGCTCTTGGCTGCCACACGGAGCTCCAGCCACGGCGGCTCTGCTGCTTTTTGGGTGAAGATGGCCCCATCCTCCCGTTCCCCCCATCCTCCCGTTGCCCCCATCCTCACCTTCTGCCCTGGCTAATACTGACAGTTTTGAGAGGGATTTAAGAAAGAAGTGCAGTAGCCTGGCGATTTGCCTTGAAACTCGTCCTTTTTGAGAATCTTTTGCCTTTATTATTCAGCAGCTAAATCTGCTTTCAGCTGGCTGTCCGTGCTGGGAATGGGAATGGCAGGGAGCAGCCCCTGTGCCAATCCCCCTCCCCAGGTGTGGTGCCACCTCCATCCACCCAGGACCACCAGGGCCATGCTGGAGACGGGCTGGGGGCCAGTGCTCTCTGCCTTTGGCTCTCTGGTTGTTATTCTTCAAAATAAGTTTCATTGGAGATATTAATCTCAAGAAGGAGAGTTTTTTTTTTCCTTATTTTCCATTGCTCCCCCCCCACAAAGTTTTCCAAAGGCTCTGCTGGCAGCAGCTCTCCGTGGCAGCAGGGCCAGGAGGGCTCTTGGCAGCAGCTCAGCAGAGGGGATTGGATTGCAGGGACAGAAATCCCTCCACACTGGGAGCTGGTTTTGCTCTGCCATGTGGCATCTGGCCCCGGAATGCTGCCCGTCCCTGCCCCGCTGCAGGTGACGCCGGTGGCACCGGTGGTGGCCTGGCTGCTCCATGGAGGGAATCACCAGGATCCTGTGCATGGGCACTGCCTTCAGGTGCCTTTGGAGTGGATTTGGGGCGTGTTTTTTAGACTTCTTAAAATCTGGATTAAAAATCTGCTGCAAGATGAACTGAGGCAGCTGCTCTCAGTTCTGAGCCATCTTCAGCTTGGAGCAGCACGTGGGGCAGGCAGGGCTCTGTCTCTGAACAGACTTGGCAGCTTCGGGGGCAAGGCTTGGGCAGGTTTGGAGCGTGGGCAGAGGCTGGATCTTCCCCTCGCCGTGGGATCCACATCTGGGGGTGTTTGCCGAGCTCTCTCTGGGGGCTGGCTGTGAGTTTTGCACCAAGTGTGGCTGTCAGACCCCAGGGAGGGTCTGGGCTTTCCCCTGGAGTTACATGGCTGGCTGATCTTTCCTCCCTCAAATCCCCCCAGGGGCTCATCCTCACCTCCTTTCCCCTTCCCTGCTCTGCTTATCCAAAGCTCCCCCAGGATTTAAACCTCTCCAAAGGCTCCAGCTTTGCCTCCCTCAGCACAGAGCAATGCACTGATGGACACCGAGCCAGGTCTCTGCTGATAACGCAGGTGCCAGGGGCAGGGAGGGAAAAACCACGGAATTCCTTTCTAAAAGGGCAAGAATAAAAATCCAGGAGCCCAGGGAAGGCGCTGCTGGGGGCGCTGGGCTGGTTTGTGCTCAGGATGTGAAGGAAAACCTTTCCAAAGTGCCGCTGCCGTAAAAGCTGTGCCAGGGCTGCGGGGCTTTGCCTTTCGCTGTCCTTTCCCCTCCAGCCTGGTTCTGCGCCGTCCCTGCCCCGAGGTGCTGCCAGGGTGGCACAGCCGGGCTCTGGGGGCACGGCCGGGCTCTGGGGGCACAGCCAGGCTCTGGGGGCACTGCCCGGCTCTGGGGGCACTGCCCGGCTCTGGGGGCACTGCCGGGCTCTGGGGGCACTGCCCGGCTCTGGGGGCACAGCCGGGCTCTGGGGGCACAGCCGGGCTCTGGGGGCACTGCCCGGCTCTGGGGGCACAGCTGGGCTCTGGGGGCACAGCTGGGCTCTGGGGGCACAGCCGGGCTCTGGGGGCACTGCCGGGCTCTGGGGGCACTGCCGGGCTCTGGGGGCACTGCCCAGCCCCGCAGCCCCCGGTCCCAGCTGGAGCAGGGATTGCAGCCCGGCCCGGCTGCGCTGGCAGATGCTGTGTTAGCTGATCTGAGGCTTTAGTGCTCTGCTGTGAACCTTCACAGCCCTTCCTGCAGATTCTTCCAGGGGTCAGGTTGATAATGAAGGGATTAATTTAATTCCCCCCGCCCTCAGCCCCGCAGCTGGTGTGTGCCTGCTCATCTGGTGGTGTTTTTATTGGCGTCATCGGGGCGCTGCCGGGGCTGCAGCTTGGGAAATCCTGGGGTTGGGACTGTGCCCATGGGCTGGGAGCTGTGGGTGCAGCCTCTGACGTTCCCACTGCCCCTGCGCTGGACAGGAATAAAACACCCGATAAATACTGAAAACCCCAATAATAACTGAAAATGTTCTGACTTCGATGGAGCGGTCCAATGCAAAAATTCTCTCCCAGCAGGTCCCACTACAGGGCTCAACCCCAACCCTGGGACCTGGGGGCTCTGGGGACCCTCGGGTGATGCCCCAGGAGTGGCTCAGCTCTCCTGTGGGTCCGTGGGTCTGTCCCTGCCCCAGGGAGGGAGGGAGGGCACGCTCCCAGGCCGTGCTGGGGACAGGGATGTGTCTCGTTGAGGTAGGGCTGGCTGGGGCCTGAAGCACATTAGCATTGCTGGCTGCAGCTCCCCTGCCTCCCAGCAGCTCGTGTCGGTGGGTGGCTGCAGGTTTTTCCCTCAATTCCATCCCAAACGTGTTTCAGATTAAAACCAAACGCTGTTGCATATCAGTTTGTCAATCACTCTAGACCTAATCTCCCAAAATAAGCTTTTGCCAGCCCTCCTCCTCCCCCAAGATGGGCAATAATTGTTTCAAGACATGTCAGCCTTTGTTTAAAGTGAGCTTTGTGTTTTCCTGAGGCTCGTGTTCTTCGAAGGGAAAGAAAAGAGGTGTTGAGCAAGGATTGACTGCAGGGGCTGCGCGTGGGGAGGGATGAGGGGGGGATTTGGCAGCCCTGAGGTGCTGGGGACAATTTTCTTGTTGATGTGGGACAGCAGGGATGGTCAGTCGTGTCCCACCAGGCTCGGGTGAGCTCCAAACGCCTGCAGTACCTCGGGGAGAGGGGAGGGAGCTGCTGCCTCCTGCTCCTGTCTGAGCAGAGAGGTCCATTTCCCATCCGTGCTGGAAAATAACCCCTTCTGCTGGAAAATAACCCCTTCTGCTGGTTTTGACGTGTTTTGACTCGATGCAAGTCCAGCTCCATTCTCTCCAGGTAGATTGGAATGTTGGTGCCCAGGAGGCTCCTCTGGTGCTCACGGTTCCTCTGTTCCATGGCTGTGCAGGGTCAAGGCTGAGGCTCTGTGCTCACAGGGGCTGCTGCCCCACGCTGCTCTCCTGAGCCCTGGGAGCAGCTGGAAATGCCTCTTGGCAATGTGTTTTCAAAAAAAAAAAAAAGTGGTTTTTTATGTGAGTGCTGCTCTGGTGAAGGAGGTTTTTAAAGGGGACTGGATGCCAAAACTTGGAAGGAGTTTTTCTCCAACTAGCAGAAGTAATTTTTAGAAGAGCAGAGCTTGGTGGTTGAATTAGAAGTAGCTCAGATTTGCAGTCCCTGTGATTTTTTGAGGATTGCTCTCCCAAATCAGTCTTTTCTCATCTCCCTACCTGTGAGTGTTCCTCCGTGTGTCCCTGGCAGTGCAGGCACACGTGGGCCCATGTGCCAGGCAGATAAATATTGCAAAAGTGCTCAGGGACGTGACAGACACCCCAGGGCTGTTGTGTTCTTACCTGGCTCTGCTGCTCCTGCTGCCTTTGCCATGAAAGGGAGATTGGCAGCTCTGGGAATTGGCCACCATTCCCAGGAGGAATTGGTTTGTGGGTTCTTCTGGCAGCCCGAGCATCTGGGACACGTTGGTTCACAAATGTGGTAACAGCTTATCAGGGAATTGTGGTTTGGATTACAGCAGGATCCCAGAATGAGCAAATCCCTGTTTAATCTGGAGGGCTCTGTCAGCCTGAGTGGGGTTTCTGGAAGGAAAATGGAGCTGGCAGAAGTTTTTTGTGCCCTCTGGGAACTTTCTCCCAGTTCACATCCCGTTAGGATAACAAAGTACAAATATTTCATTGGTGGCTCCCTCCTCATTTCTGGGCCTCCCTGCATTTGGATTTTCCGTTTCTTGCTTTTCCTGGTGGTGCTGCTCAGTGCTGGAGACTTCGTGCTGCTGGGTAGAGATGAGGTTTGAAACATCAAACTCAGGGCTCGGTTCATCTCCACATCCCACCCACAGGTCTGAGGGCTTGGGGAGTGACCTGCAGCATCCAGGGGCATCTGCCAGAGCCAGAAATTTCAACTGCCCCTGAAATGGAGGGCCTGGGCGCGTTGGAGCTGTGGTGTTCTGCTGGAATTGCCGGCTGGATTGTTAAATAGCTGTGGTTTCTAATGCAGGGGCTCACTGGGCTGGGTTTCACTGGCGCTCGGCAGCAGCGGGAGAGAAGCAGAACATGTCTTACTCCTGTACCTGCACCCCCACGAGGGTCCCTTCAGCTGCCCCCCCAGAGGAAGCAGATAAATGGCATGGGGAAGAGGGAAGGTGATGTTGTTGCTGATGGGGTGGGAGCAGGGAGGCGTCTCCAGGTGAGATGTGGAGACTTTTCCTCGGCATTCCCATCCTTTGGGAGCAAACCCCAACCCTGGGGGCTGTGTGAGCACACAGAGTCATCACCCCGGCCATGGTGACACCATTTGGACACAGAATTCCACAGGGCACCTCGGGACAGGTCCCCAGCAGCTTTAACCATGGGAGCTGCAGGAAGCCGCCCACTGGAATGGCCCAAACAAATTCTTCCCCTCGCCCAGCCACTGCTGCAGCTCTTTGTGTGTCTGAGCTGCCGTGGAGCATCCCAAAGAGGAGCAGGCACACACCCCACCTCCTCCTCTGCATTATTCAGAGCCACGGGGGGATGTGATTTGCATTCTCTGTGACACCGTGGGATCTCTGATCCCCTTTGGGGGGAGATTACACGAGATTGCAGCGAGACTGGCAGGGAAATTGCTCCAAATTGCACCTATCATGCCAAGGACGCGCGGCTGTGCACGTGGAGCTGTGCCTGCCGCCGGGGCTGCTTCCCGGGAAAGGGCTGGGAGCAGGACGGGGAGGGTGGGCAGCGGGGAGAAGGGGCTGTGTGACCCAGGGACACTCGAGGGGTGCTGCTCTGCCAGAGAGGAGCTGATTTGAGTGGGAGCTGCTGGAATGGGAGGCCAGGTAGCACCTTTTGCTGGGAGAAGGAACGGGAGAAGAAGGTGGAGCAGGGACAGATGGGTTTGGCTGTCAAAGTCTCAAAGGGAAATCAGTGTGGAAGCACGTAGGATTGTAGGATCGTGCTGGGAGAGGCTTCCCCTCACATCCCAATTAACACCGAAATCCAGGCGCTGCACGGAGCACAGGACACACGTGTCGGTATTTAATCTTGTCCCCACAGCCAGGCCTGCTCCAGCCGCTCCCAGGGTGGCAGAGGGGTGACACCGAGGGCGATGGAGTTAATTCAAAAATACTTTGATGAATTTATTAAAGAGGGGCTGGCTCCTCTCCGTGCCAACAGCGGGGGAGAGCAGGTGGGTCCCAGTCCCTGCACCCATGGGGACCCCTGTGCCACCACCATGTCCCTGTGGTGTCCCCGTGCCCAGACCTCTCTGGGGCTGTCCCTGCACCCCCAGCTCTCTGATGGGGCTCTGCTGGACACTTGGCCCCGTTGTCCTGAGCTGCAGTTCTGGCGGGGGAGGCGAGTGCCAGGTTCTGGCTCAGCAGAGAACAGGCTGGGGACGATCGTGGGGCTGACCCTGAAGAGCTGGTGCTGCAGGGACTGCCCGGCAGTCCCGAGGGTGGCAGGGGAGGGGACAGGTTTTGGCCGTGCCCACCTTGGCCAGGAGTCTCACGTGGCTCCGCTCCCAGCCTGGTGCATCCTGAGCCCCTGAATGTTTCCCAGCAGCAGCCACAACAGGATGGAGGGATGAGAATGCTCTCCAGGCTGGGAAAAGCCAACAGGGCTGAGCTGTCCTGCTGGAACGGCGCCTGGGGGATCACTGGGAGCTCGGCAGCTCTGCTGTGTTTCCTGCTCACTTGGCTTTTATTGGATTGCCCTTCGTGCCTTTAAGGCTGCAAGTTTCTCCCTGCAGCTCTCAACTGCTCCACAACTTCTTGGAAGAGACACCAGGGCCCGAGCAGCCCCACTTTGCTTTTAAAATGCGTTCAGTACAAGGAGCTGTGGTTTTACTGGAGCAGAAAGAGCACCTGAGCTCTTTCTCACCTCCTTTTGCCTCTTTCTGCTCAAGCTTTTTGCTGGGATCTCAGCAGGGACCTGGGCATTATTTATTGATTCTGTAGTGATACAGAGCAAATCCTCCAGCACCGTGCTGGCTGCTCCCTGCCCACAGCCCCGGAGAGCAGGTACTGGATGGAAATGAGGGTAAACTTCATGTCCATTTTACAGCCAGGGCACAGGGATGTGCCCGAGGCTGTACAGAGATTCCTGGAGCTAGGTTAGGAGGTCACAGCTCTGAACTTCTCTCCTGTTCTGGGGAAAGGCTGTCATGGTCCCCTCCCCACCCCTCACAAGCCCTGTGTCCTTGACTCGTGGCCAAAGGTCTTTAATATGAACCCACCCCAAACCCACCCCGACTGCCAAACCTCTGCCAGAGCAGCAGCATGTCCCAGTCTGGACTGGCCTGGAGCCAGCGGCTCCTGGGCAAAGGCTTTGTGTCCCAATCCAGGGATTGTGCCCCCCCCGTGCCCCGCTGGCACCGCAGCTGCTGCTGCAGGGACGGTTCTGCAGATTCCCACAGAACGGTGCCTTCTCCAGGAACTTTCCTGGCTGTCTCCACTGCAGGAATCCAGATGGCTACTTTTCATTTTTCACACAATCTGCTCACACCAGGCTCAGCTGGAGCTGAGCACAGCTCGGCGTGGAAGGGCTGGCAAACCTCTGCTCGCATCAGGCAGGACTGAGAAACTTTGGGGGATTTGGCTCCTGCTGGATGCTGCAGAGAGCTTTCTCCTGAAGATGCAGGCCCAGCTGTGAGTCAGGGTTGGTGTCACAGAACAGCAGAGAGGGTTTCAGGCCAGATTTCAGGTTCAGTGCAGTTGTTTTAATCCTGGGGCAGTGTCAACATCTGGGCTCCCCATCCCTGCAAGTGTTCAGGCTGGATGGGGCTCTGGGTGACCTGGGACAGTGGAATGGTCCCCCACCATGGCAGGGGGTTTGGAATGAGATGAGCTTTAGGGTCCCTTCCAACCCAAACCATTCTGGGGTTCTGTGATCTGTGGCAAAGACAACTTTGGCGTTGATGGAGGCTGCTTTATCTGGCTTTTAAGCAGACACTGGACATGGAGAAGCTTTTGTGTGACTGAGAACTGCCCAGCCTGTGCTGGAGGTCCTGACCCCAGCATTGCCCCCGCATCTCTCCTCTGAGGTGCACAGGCAGATCAAGAGCCCCCGAGCGAGAGTCGGAGCTGAAATCACGTGCTGAGCACGGAGCCTTTGGATGCAGCCTGGATCAATGGTGAAGGCTTTGCCCCCTCGCTGTGTAAAACATCCAGAGCAAATGTAGAGTGACAGGAAAGGGGTCAGTGGTCTGGGTCACCACTGAGGTGCTGGAGGAGATAATCAGACCCTTTTCCTTCCAGTTCAGTGGCTGCCAAAAACACCGGAGCGCCTCACAAAAGTGCAGGGCCCAGCCAAGCGTGAGCACTCAGAGAGGCCAGCGCTGGAGGAGCGCGGTGTCCCCACCCCGAGTGCCACCATCAGCTCAGCCCTTGCTCCCTTTGCTCTGCTCCACAGGGTGATGATGATTTGGGGTTTGTGAGTCGGGGCGTGAAATGTTCGCCTTGCCCCGCGTCACCTGGGAGGTGCAAACTTCTCGTGGGATGCTTTTGTGAAGTGTTTTGTGCTCCCCGGGGCACTCGGGGCAGGTTGGAGCAGCCAGCCGGGATTAGTGCGGCTGTTAATAGAACTTGAGAGCATCTCTGCTCCAGATGGGGCTGGGCAAAGCCATAAAATGAGGGGATTTAGGAAAGAAGGACCCCACTAACCCCGCTGCGAGGGGTTTCTCTCCAAAGCTCTCCCAAGGAACATGCTGGAGTTTGCTGCTCTTTAGCTCTGATCTTCCTCCCCAAACAAGGCTTTGGTGCTGATTGCATCTCCAAAAAGGCTTCCTGCCAGGGATATTTTGACAGGAATTGTGATAAAATATAACACAGCAGATACCGTCCCCCTTGCAACTTATGAGGAATTTTGTAACCTGAGGGGATTAATTCTGTATCATGTCATGGCACAGAGTATGGATCCTGCCCGCCTGCTTGCTGTTTCTTTGCATACGTAATGAGCAAACCTTGGTACAAATTCGCTGGTATCGGAAAATTCTGGTGGTTGGCTTTGAGATAATCAAGTTCCCATCTCCAGCCTCTTCCTCTCACTTTGTCCCCAGATGATCTCACAGTTATCCCGACTTTCTCAAAAGCACAAAATAAAACACTTTCTGTGAGAGCTGCAATTGCTTTTGACAACTCAGTGGCTCTTTGGAATTTGGGAAACCACGAAAAATCCTCCCAGGCTCCCCAGTTCTGCTCCAGATCCCTTCTTCATCTCTTCCCTGTCATTTACACCCCGGGGAGTGGGTGGGAATGGTGGGAGTGAAATGCTGATTTAGGAGCTGGGAGAGAGGTGGGGTTTGGAGGCACACAGACAATTTAGCAGCAATCATCAATGGGATTTGGGCATTTTTGGGAATCTCTCACCGAGCGCTCGTGCAAATGATCAACAACTTGAGACAGGAGATTTGTCCCCCGCTCCCTCTTCCTGTCAGCTTTTATTTGCCTTCTGTTGCCCTCCCGCACAATCCATAAGCCCTCCTCTTTTGCATGATTGTCTCAATTTGCATTTCCAGCAGATCCACTGACATTTGGCTGGACTCTGGGTGAAACACTCCTTGAAATTAGCCTGCACGTTGAGTTTGTTCTGGGAAGATAAGAAGGGAAGTGGCAGGGGGGCCTGGGGGGAATTACGCATGTGAAACTGCACTGGGAAAGGAGCACCAGCAGCCAGACTCCAGGCCAGCAATATTTCTCTGGGATTTGTTTTGGAAGCAGAATTTGTCACCGTGGGCAATAGACTCGTCTCCCTCACCCCACTGGCTTCCAATCCCAGCGCAAGCCCGTCTGAGGAAGCCAAAGGATAAATTGTCTGCTCGCCTGCTCTGGAGCTGCTCTGTGGTGCTGGCAATGTGAGACTGAGGAGGAATTTTAATTTCATGCTGTGTAAGAAGAGTGCATGCAACAGTAGCAGCCGTATGGATTTTCATATGAATAGAGTACAGTATTCATAACAGGGCAGCAGTGTTGTCCCGCAGGTTTGCATTCTTCTCCTTTCTTTGCTGTTTTCACATTTCCCTCGCTGTCCACCCATTCTCGCACTTGCTGAAATGGAAAGTATGTCCTTGCCAGATGGGTGTACAAAGTGACGAGCCTGTTTCTCAGTTAGATGGCAATTGGCTTCAGAGACCTTTTGTTGCTTTAATTTCTGTGCAATCCAAGTGCGGGTCTGTTTTGCTTGAGAGGGAACATTTTTTAGCCTGGTGCCTCTCTTGCTCGGCTTTGCGGGTATCTAAGCATGAGCACTTTGCAGGCACTGCCGCCCATCAATGCTGCTCTGTCTCAAGAACTCTCCAAAATAATGGGACTTCAATCGTTTGCTCGGAGGGGGAAGGCAGGTCCTGAGAATGATTGATCTGCAGAGATGGGTTGTGTGGGGCTGGATTGGGTACTTTTCACCCCTTTCTCCTTCCTGGTGATCTCTTTAGTCCTCACCCAAGAGCTGAAGTCACCTCAGGGGCAAAGAATTCAGTTTGTAAAATGCGTCGCACTTTGTTCAGGGTGGGTTTTGTTTTATTTGATTTTACAAAGTTTTGGTGTATCTGTTAGGGAAGGATCCTGTAGTGATTTTTCTTGAGGCTGCTGATCTAATACATTCTGCACAGCCATAAAATATGCTTTAGATAAACTTCTCCTCCTAACATCTGTGAGGAGCACTGCTCTGCTCGTTTCCATGCTAAACTGGTCATTAATGCGCCAGCACGTCTGTCAAACCCAATCAGTTTTGCCAGGTAGGGCAGGTGGATAAATCTGTTTGCCTGCAGACACCACTCTTCCTGATATCCCTGCGTGGTGGGAAAAGGCATGAATGGGGGAAATCCTTTTCTGGCTGCCGGGGAGGTGTGGACGTGCAATGGGAGAGGAGAGGAGAAATCCCGGGATTGTCAGAGCAGAGCGAGCCTGGGCACCAGGGTGGGGAAACGTGGCTGGAGAAGGGGTTTGCAGCAATGCAAGGATTGTCTCCCCCATCCCCGTCTGTCCCTCTGACAGCTGCTGGCAGCACGCTGAGCTGCAGCCCAGCAGTGCCGGATCTGGCGCCGTGCATTCCGCGCCGGCCGGGGCGAAGACGGAGAAACCCAGCGGCGTCTCCAGATGGACTTTGCTTGTCCATCTTTAGACCCTGGGTTTGTGAGGGCGCAGCCTCCCCTCCACTCCCACAGGGGTCCTTGCCAGGGAGAGAGTGGGTAGGTTGGATATAAGGAAAAATTTATTCACTGGAAGAGCGGTCAGGCATTGGAACAGCTCCCCAGGGAAGTGGTGGAGTCACCATCCCTGGAAATGCTCTCAAAATGAGTAGAGATGGCCCTGTGACGTGGTTTGGTGACAAGAGATGGTGTCATGGACTGAGAAGCGAGAGGCTTCTCCAGGTTCTCCCTGAGAGATCCCTGTGTGGATTGAGAGGGGGAGAGGTTTCTCTAAGGCACCTCTGAGGATCCTCTCCAGCCTGAGAAGGGAAATGCTTGTGCAGGGCAGGAGCTGGCATTGCTGCTTCCCCTCAGCCTGGCTTAGAGAGGCGGTTAAGAAGCTGTTTCAAGTGCAGGTTGAGAGGGAAGCTAAAGTGACCCATAAAGTATCTCTTTAGCACTTGCAGAGGCTTTGGGATCCTCTTATAAATCAAAGGCTGCAGGTGGACTGAGGTGTGGGAGCACAGAAGCACAAACTGCATTAATGAGGCCGCGGAACCTCATCCCCGCCGTGGCAAAAGCAAAGGGGAGGGTGTTTTATCTTGCAGAGCCTGTGGCTCCAATGATGGTGCAAGTGCTTCAGAAGGAAAAAAGGGACAGTCTGGGGAAAAGGACCTTCTGGGCTGGCTTGTTCCCAAAGATCCAGGAGCTGCTCATGTTGCCTGCCTGCTAATTGGAGTTGGCTGTAACTGATTTAGAAAGCGATGGCCTTAGGGAGCTGAGATTGTTGTTTGTGTTTGTCTGGGATTAAATACAGATGGAATTAAAACGAAGGGGGGAAAAAAACCCACAACAAACCCTTGATTGGAGGAGGAAGCTTTGATGGAATAAATTCCTGCTCCTGGAAGGGAGCAGGCGCTGCCGGGTCGGGGTTTCGGTGCCATTCCCCTGGAAGCGCTGGGGAAACAATGAAAGGGTAGAGACAGAAATAGAAAGCAAAAAGATGAGTGGACTCTGATGAAAGGAGTCATATTAATAATGAAAACTGGAGGGTTTGAAGCTGCTTTAGAATAGATTTTCAAGGCACGGAGCCTCTCGGGAGCTTTGGCGGCTGCCTCAGCCCTTTGGTGAAGGCACAAACCACAGCACTCCAGATGCTCAGAGCAGGACCCAGCTCCCAGCCAGGCTCTGGAAGCACAAACTGCAGGAAGAGACAGGGAAGCACCTGGTGGGTTGGAATGGCTGGGCCAGAGGCCTCCAACACCAGGAGAATCGGAGTCTCGTGGTTTTAGGTCACTGCAAGATCCCTTCACAGCTGAGTGCAAACCATGACACATCCAATAAATCATGACAGTGACAAACCACGAGCCTGGAATCATTAGCAGATTACACTGCAGATGTGTGGATGTGGAGCGGGGGCTGTGCTGGTTCTGGAGCGATGGCAGGGAAAGGCAAGCGGGAGCTCGGCTCCTGTGACAATGAGCAGAGAGGCTGCTGCAGCTGCCAGCACTCCCTCACTGGGAAAATCTGTCCTGCAGGGGAACTTTCCCTATCAGTTCCGAGCCTTGGCTCAGTTTAGAGCTCTTACTCTAAAAGCTTTAGGAACATTTGATACCTGGGCTCCTTTCAGCACGAGCAATTCAAACAACTGCCCTTGGTACAGCTCCAGCTTCTCGGGCAGGGGGGAGAACAGGAGCCTCAGGCCCTGGTGGGGTCCCTCAGGTCACTCAGAGCTGTCTGGAGGTGAATGTGAGCAGCTCCCTTTCCTTCCAACACCTCCCTCTGCCCCTTTCAGCAGCCCTGACACCTCGCCCTGACTGGCTGCAAATCTGCTGCCAGGGCTCATTACCGTGAGTGCCAAACCTCCCGAGATTCCTGGCTCTGGCTGGAGATGCTCCCACCACCCTGTGGCAGAGCAGAGGCTGAGAGCACCCCCAGCTCGCTGGGACGTGGCCGTGGGGTGGCTTTGTCACCTGAGAGCCAGCAGCATCCGTGTCTGGGATGCAGCTGCACATCCCTGTCGGTGCCTCAGTCCCAGCTCCCAGTCTGAGCAGTCCGGGGCTGCTCTCCCAGCCGTGCACTGATGGGTGAGAAATGGGGAAAAGAGGAAAAAAAGCATCCAGCTCCCACTGAGCTGCCTGCAGGTCCTTTCATCACCTCCCAGCTCCCCGTGGAGCCTTAGGATGCCTGGCTTCAGGCAGGCACGGGAGAGGGAGGGAGGAATTTGTGCTGGATTTAGGGCAAACGGACCACGGAGCAGCCGGCACAGAGTCCTGTGCCAGTGGCATTGGATACTGGGGGTGTGGGCAGGAAGAATGTCCCCAAAGCTGCCTGAAAGCCGCAGTAATTCCTGGGAGACAGAAAAATCCCACACACGGACAGCCCCAGTGTGCCAATGGGATCTGCTGTGGGGAATGCAGCAGCCAGAGTGTCCCCGTGCCTGGGCTGGGGTGGTCAGAGAGGGCAGGGCGGGCACAGCGCCTGCCTGGGGCTGTAAATGCACTTTGGGGTGTCCCTGCAGCTCCCCAGCTCCTGAGCCCCAGCGAGGAGGAGGCACACACGGAATTCTCGCTTTGCCTGCGGGAACACGGTCCCCAGGAGCCGTGGGATGGGCTCCGTGCGGGTTCTCTGGGAGCCTCAGAGGGAGAAGGTTGGATTTTGGCTGGAAGCGCTGTTTCCATGCAAAGGGAGTGATGGCAGAGCACCAAACTGTGCCAGATCCCTGCTGCTGCTGCTGCTGAAATCCATCTTGATGTGCTGCCATGCAGCCAGGACGCTCTGCTCCCAGGCTGCTCCATCCCGTGGAAAACAGCCTTGTCCAAAGGGACACGGGGGCACGGCTTGGCTTAGCAAGGCAGGCAAGCATCTGGGCTCGCTCTCCTCAGGGGCTTCTCTTTAAAAGGAGCTTTGAATTGATAAATTTTCCCTCATTTTTGTATAAAGAAATCTCCTGGCTTGGCTACAAAGGAGCAGCTTGCTCTGCTCGCTGCTGGTTCGTTCCTGGAGCAGGGGGATGAGGAGGGGACAGAGCCTGGAGCCCAAAGGGGGAGCCAGGGACAGCCTGGGGGCTCTCAGTGAAGAGTTTGAGCTGCACAAACACCCAGGGCTGGCTCTGGGCTGCCCCAGCTCGGGAAGAAGTGCTCTGCAGGGACCAGGCTGCGAGGCTGGGGCTGTGCTAGTTCCCCCTTGCTCCTCACACAAGGGGGGCTGGTTCGGGGTGCTCTGCAGCCCCCCAGGCACAGAAATTTGCCCTCTTCAGCAGAAGGAGCAACCAAACCTGGCAAAGCAGAGACAAAAAGCTCTTTCCAGACACGGCCAAGCCCTTTGTGACACTGCCTGGGATGGGGAGTAAAATCCTCCTGAGAGACACTCCAACGAATACTCCTACAATCATATTGGTTTCAAACCTGTGCTACGGGAGACTGATACTTAGTCTGAAGATGAAGATGTGATCAGTTGAGAGCTGGAGGTGTCTGTATTTTCTATCACAGGAGAATTTTAGAAAGAAAACAGAAATATTTGACAGTGGCTTCAGTAGCTCAGCTCCTCGTTGCTGGGGATGGATGAAAGGGTTAAGTGAAGGTATCTTCTCTCTGCTTTCTTGGTTTCTCTGCCTCCCCGTTGGCACATACATCCACATTCTCTGTTCCTCTCCCATCTGCTCCCACTTCCCAAAATTTGAACATTTCACTCTTAAAATTTTGCCTTCATGTATATGAATGAAAAAGAAAAATATCACTGCAAACCATGAGGGCTCAGTAGCTGGGATAAATTTTGATCTGCACCATAAAACCCCTCGTGGGTGTGGTCGCCTCCAGCTCTGCCAGGTTGTGCTGTTGGTGCTGAGCGTCCCTCACGAGGAGACTGTTTCTCCTCAGGGTCTCAGTTGTGACTCTCAGATGCTGAATTTAGGCAGGCAGGGGTGGTGCTGTCCTAAAATCTCACTGTGATCGCTGCAGGACGCAGATGGGGTGGGGGGACCACTGCAGCACCCGCAGAGCGGGGGTCTGGGCGAGCTGCCTGCCTCGTTCCATGCCCAGCCCCTCAGGGATGGAACTGGAGATGGTGGAACAGCAGCCTGGGGGAGATGAGGCCCCTTGCAGTAAAGAAAGCACTTAGTGGTGTTTGGGGAAGCAGCCTGCGAGGACAGCGCAGGGGGAGCTGTTCAGGGTTGAGTTACCGAGCCACACACGCAGTGTTTGCCTAACCAGCTAGACCTGAATTGCTGTTCAAACACTGCCTTGCTGTCTGACGTTGGCAATCAGGGAGCTAATTACACTGGATTAGGGTTTTTCTCTTAATTACATGAAAAATTTAGCGCGGCTGATGTTCATGAGGCTGCAGGGGATTAAGGCGGAAGCCATGTGTTTATCTACAGGTCAATTATGGGAGCGGGAGCAGGAATGTGCCGGAGCTTTGTCTCTGCCATCCCTGCACCCCAGCCCGAGCCCATCTCGGTGCCGATCTGGGGCCCTGGGCAGTGAGGGATGGGCTGTGCTGGCTGCTCTGTCCTTCCCGAGTGCGGTCTGACAGCTCTAGGGCAGCTCTGCTCCTCCTCCTCGTGCTCAGGAGCTACAAGCAAAACCTTTCAGCACGAAAGCAGGCTGGGGCTGCTGCGTCCCGCTGGACCAGGGCGTTCAGGCTCTCGGATGTGCTGCTCGTGTGTTCCAAACCCATTTTCAGCTCCAGTCCTGTGCCACAGCCCCTTTTCCCCTCCCTCCTCCCAGTCTGGGGGTGTCTGGCACCACTGGTGTGCTTTGCCTGGGTCACTCTGTGTTGCTGCTGCAGCTGCCTGTGTGTCCGTGTGCCAGTGCCACCTGTGGCCACCACGGAAGAGCTGTGACCTTGGCTGAGTGACCCTGGGATTGCCACCAAGGCCAGCAAGGCCCTGGGCATGTCCTCTCTCCTCTTTGGGGTGTGTTTTCTCTGTGAATGGGGTGGAGAGGGAAGCTCTGTGTCTGCTGTGCTTCTGCCAGGACAGGACAGGGTTGGGAATTTCACAGCGTCAGACCCCATTCCTGAGTCCTGGATGCTTCAGAGTTACAGAGCACCAGGATTCCTCCCCTTCCCCAGATGAATTTGAAATTAAACTTTGGATTTGGGTATTTGAGGACCAGAAGGCTGATCCATCCATCCATCCATGATCCATCCATCCATCATCCATCATTCATCCATCCATCCATCCATCCATCCATCCATCATCCATCCATCCATCCATCATCCACCCATCCATCATCCATCCACCCACCCATCCATCCATCCTCCCCACCAGCCCGCTGCAGTGCAGGGCAGTGTGTGCTGGCCCAGCTCTGTGGAGCCGCAGCTCCAACACTGCCAGGATGGGGATGGACAAGGACAGAGGGACAGGGACAGGGGGCCAGGGACAGCCGTGTGCTCTGAGCCCAGCCCAGCAAATCCTGCTGCGTTCAAGGCCGTGCCGAGCAGTGTTCCATGTGTTGCATACACAGATTATTCAGAGCCAGTTCATCTGCTTATCTGCTGATTAATTCTGAGATGCTGGAAAGGGCATGTGCCGAAGGCTTAGGGAGTTAGAGTGCGGAGATGGGAGAGATTTTGCTTTTTATTTTTATTTTTATCCTTGATCTGCCCCAGAATAGCTCTGGGGAAGCAGCTCAGAGGGACAGGAGGAGCGTTCCTCACACACCCGGAACCTCAAACCTCTGTCTGATGGAGACTGGGGCATGAAGGAGCAGATAGGGAGGGGTAAGGAGAGATTCAGCCCCGTGGATTTATGCTTGTAGAGCTTCCCAGCAGGAGGTTTTAATGCTTCCAGGACAGGGATTGTACCAGTGAATGTTCCTGGGCTCCAGCCAGCCCTGCTGTCCCGTGTGGTGCCTTCCTGCAGGAGACACTTTTGCTGCAGCTCCTGCGTGTCCAGGGACGATGAAAGAGCCCCAGACACGAGCCTGTCCCTGCTCGGTGTGTGCCCAGAACCCAGGCAGGCTGCAGGGCAGGGGAGAGCCGGGCGCTGCTCCCTCCAGGAGCCGTGGGGCACTGCCAGCTTGGCTGGGGCTCTGTGTCCTCACACGACCCCGCTGCAGGGCTGGTCCTGCCGCCAGAGCCAGCCCCGGCCGGGCAGCGTGGCCAGGACAGGCTGGGGACAGAGACAGAGTCCTTTGTGACACCCTGGGCCATTGCTGCTCCGGGAAATGCCCATTCCCACCTGCAGCTCTGGTCCTTGGGGTGACCTGGGGAGCAGCAGCGAGGTGGGAGAGCCTCATTTCCTGGGATTTGAGCTAAGCTGAGTGCTCGGTGATTTTCTCACATCCTCTGCCTGAGCAAGGTTAGATCTGATCAGTAACACATGACTGGCTCTGTGTGCACGGGTGAAACCAAAAATATGCACGGCCTCCTTGTTCACCTGATCGCTCCTGCCTGGCCTAAAGCAGCGCAGAACCACCAGGCAGGATTTATCCACAGCCTCATGAATCCCAAAGACAATAAAATTTAGATTCTTTTATTTCCTTCTGGGTTTTGGCCTTCGGCGGCTCTGAGTTTGGCTCGTGTTCCAGCATTCCCGGGAGGTGCTGGGCAGGAAATCGAAGCCATTTGAAACATATTACTTACATGATGTTTTTGAAAAGGAAAGAGAATAATATTTCCTGAGGAACTCTGCGGCTCCCACCTGATCAGCTGGAAGCCGTGGCTTCGGAGAAACAGGGTTTTTGTGTGGCAATTTTTGACAGTCATTTAGTTTTTCCCTCCTTGGGGAGAATCACGACTCACTGAAGCTCGTTTAGAGCAAACTTCACATTAGACAGTCTTGTCTAAGTGGCTTTTGATGCCATTTTACATGGCCACTCAAGGTCAACAAAGCAAACTAAGCAAGACCAATCCCTTCAGCTGTGAAATGCAGTGCTGGAGGAGGATGTTGGTGGGGAGAGAGAGCCTGACACGGAGCTGTGCAGGATTATTCAGCTGGAAGGGCACAGGTGAGGTGTGGACAGATAACACAGATGCAGGGCTATTTTGGGGGCTGTGGGCAAGTGCTGCAAATGGTTTGTGACAAGCAGATACCTGGTACCTCCCTCGCCCTAAATAACACCAGAAAAACACCAGCTCTGGGCTTCCTCTCACGTTTCCTGTCCCTCACAGAGGCTGAGGCTCAGCACTCATCCTGTTTTCCTTTACTGGGGCTGTTTTTCACTCCCCAAAATGCTGCTCCCAGCTCCCTCCATCCCTGACTGTGTCCTGCAGGCACAGACAGCAGTTGTGATTTCTGTCCTGGCTCGTGGGTGCCTTTGGGTGCCTGCTCACACCGAGCCCCACTCTGCCTCAGGGCAAAGAGCCGGAAAAGGCAGGGAATGCCCTGGGATTTGTGGCACCCATGGGGCTGAAGGGCAGCCTGGGCTGCGCTCTCTGCACCCCAGGGCCCCCAGCTAACCCTGCAGCACATCCCTGCCAAAGGCTCCCAGGGCCGTGGAGAGCAGGATGGTTTAGGAATCAAATCCCTCTCTGCCTGTGCCTGGAGCTGTCCCACTCTTTCCTCGCCTGTGCTTTCATTTCTTCCCGTGGATCGGAGCTGCCGGAGCAGGGGGAGCAGGGCTGCAGCAGGGGCAGGGTGGCAGAGGGTCAGCGTGCAGAGCTCGGGGTGACGCAGCAATTCCCACCTCGCTCCTGCTCCGGGAGCCCAGCGCTCCCTCCTCTGACGATTTCCTTGCTCAGTGCCAAAATGGGAAGCCTGGAGCAGAGCAGCGCTGTTAACAACAATTCCCAGCTCCCAGAGAAGCACCGAGACACCTCTTCAAGAATGGAGCAGGAGTGTGAGGAGAGAATGGGCTTTGCTGAGCAGAGGGAAAGGGAGGCACTGCTCACTGGGGCTCCTCAGTAGGGGACAGATGAGAAGGGGACAGGTTTTGTAGCACTGCAGTGCCCTGAGCTCTCGTTCTAGGGAGGAAATCCCCAGGTCCCTGAGTGTTCCCACCTTGTAGGGCTGTGTTTGTGTTTGATGCTGCTGGAAGGTGCGAGGCTGCTGGCCCTGGGCCCCCAGCAATTCCCTTTGCACCAAGCGCCCCACAAAAAGGAGCCCTGCTTCTCCTCACCCCTCCCTGATCCCCCCAGATTATTGCTCTGTACCCCCTGCTTCTGCACTGAGCCCCCTCCTGCCCTGGATTTCCTCCATAGTACAGAAAACAATCTTTTGGGCAGCTCATGGGTCATTTTCTACATCTCACTGCTGCTTTTAGCTGCTTTAGGGCTGCTCTGGGCCATGCAGGGGTGGGTTCCAGCTCCAGGGTGTGCAGAGCCGTCCTGGGGGCACAGCATGGGCAAGAGCTCCCCTCTGGATGGGAGGGAGAGCTGGGCCTCGAGGAAAAGACAATGCTGCTGATTTAAAGCACCATCCAAAGCAATCCAACCTCGCCAGCCCAAATTTGATTCTAATGAATCCGTCCCCGGAAGAATACTACTTAATTAATTAGCAGCTCATTTGCATGAGGTGGCATGTTATTAAAGTTCTGCTGCTGCAAGTAGGGCTGTGACAAGGTGTGAGCTGACAGCTTTTCAAACAAAAAGTCTTTTCAAGGCATGATCTTCCGAACTGGCAGCTTTGTTCTAAACGAGCCTCTCGTGCAGCAATAAATTAAAGACATGGGGGCTGCTGATTAGGCTCTGCATGGTGCCTCTGTACCATCCTCCCTGCCGTATCCTGCAGGAGCAGCTCTCCACGAGGCTGCAGGGAGCAGAGGGGTGGGAGAAGGGAATAAAGGCATAGAGAGGGAAAGGACCTCATCAGTGGCAGTTTCTCTTAAGGGTTTGTCCTGTCAGGATGTCTGAGCTGCTGCTTCACCCAGCAATTGGCTCCTTTCCCTCCAGGATCCTGCAGAAAAGCAGCAAGGGGCTCCTCTTCCCCCATGGGAATGGGAAGAGCTGTGTTCATGGAAGAACTGTGCGTGGAATCTCTTCTCCTGGCGGATCCAACACTGTCAGTGCTCCCCAGAGCTGCTCCTTGAGCTCGGTATGGCAGCTGGGTGTGCTCAGCCAGGGGACAGTGGGGCTGTGGAACCAGACCAGGGGGTCACTGAGTGGGTTGAGCTGGAGCACCTTAAACCTCATCATGGTCCATGGCCAGGGACACTTCCCACTGTCCCAGGCTGCTCCAAGTCCCGTCCAGCCTGGCCTTGGACCCTTCCAGGGATGGGGCATCCAAAATGTATGTGGTGCAACAGCCTGGTGGGTGTGGTTTGAGCCTTAACAGGGAAGGCATAGAGGGTTTTGATTTGTTTTGTGTTTCTAAACCTCTCCAGCCTTCCCTGGAGGGGAGCTCACACTCCGAAATGCTGAGATTGGTTGCTCAGGTCTCTGTCTCCTGTGCTGGCTGCAGCCCCTGTGCCAGGCAGGAACCCTTCCCTGGAGGAGCAGCTCCCGTCCCCGGCGCTGGAGCCGCGGGGAGCGCGAGTTAATTTGGGTTTGTTTGTTTGTTTGTTTGCTGCGTCACCAGCGCTGCTCGGCAGCGTGTGGGTGCAGAGCTGCAGACACCGCTCCCCACGGAGCCCTGCCCGCCCGGGGGGCTCTCTGTGCCCCCCAATTAGCCCAGCACCTCCTCTGCCTCCTGGCTCCTCTGGGGAGCTGCAGCTTCCCGGGCTGTGCCTTTGAACACCGAGCTGACATTCCCAAACAGAAAGGATGGAAACGCACGTGGGTGTGGAATGGATACACAGAGATGGCTCTGACTCGAGGGCTGGATTCACAGAGCCCTCGGATCTGTAAATTACAGGGGGCTGAGGGGCTGAGCAGAACGAGCTGGGGCTGGAGCCCCCTGCCTCCCCCTGCGAGTGCCTGGACTGCCCCCGCACCTGCTCCCCTTCCCCATCCCTTTTCCAAGGAATAAGCCCAGGCTGCCCAGCCAGGAGAGACTGGAGATCCTGGAAAGGAGGAATTGTCAGAGATGAGGGCAATTGAATCCTTTGGGAAAGGCGGGATCCAAGCGAGACAGGGACAGAGGAGGTTTGTCCCCTGCACCTGGAGCTTTCCTGAAGTTCAGGGAGGGCATGGAGGAGGAGAAGCCCTCCAAGAACGGGGACTAGAGTTGGAAAACACGAGAAGAGAAAAGCAATCACGGCTCTGTGGCTGCCTGGATGCTCTGTGGTCTCTGTGCCCAACAGCAGCAGCAGCAGGAGGAAATGTCTGTGGAAATTTAGGGAATGTTCCTGGCACTGGCAGGCAGCGCTTGAGAAAACTCTCAGCTCCGCACAACTCCGAGCAGGGCTCCCTGCACCGAGCTCTTCACCAAACTGATTTTTCTCCCCAGGGTTTCACAAGGGCAACCCCAGCAGAGATTAGTGAGTGCATTTAATGTTTAGTTGGACAGTGTAATTCGGGAAAGGACGGATTTTCTCCTCCTCAGAGATGAGATCCATCGGTCTCCAGGAGCTGCTTTGCTCCCAGCCCATTCTCCTGAGAGTGCTGTGGGTTCCTGCAGGGAACCCATCAGCCGAGCCTTCCCTGGGCTGACTTTGGGGCAGAGACAAAGGTGATGGCCACTATGACAGATCCATTCCACCCTAATTTGGGAGAAATGCATAAAGAAAATGTGACAGGAGAGAAAGAGACTGGGAGATGAGGGAGCCTGCAGGTAATGAAGTTAATTGGATGTGCTGATTTGAATTGAATGTGCATGTAAGGTTTGTCATTAACTTCCTCACGGACACATCTATGATTTAAAGGAAAGATACTTAATGGGATTACTATTTCACTTGAATTCTGAGGGGGAGACTTCCCACTCTGGGAGCAGGGAGCCCAGTGACATTCCTGGTGCTCCTGCCTGCAGAAGGGCTGTGCAGGGAATGTTTTCCAGGGCTGGGAATCTCCTGTCGTGGATAGGTACACAGTGAGGGATCCTGCTGGGGGCTCAGGCCCCTTGAACATCTGCATCAGCAAATTCAGATCCCAGATGTGGGGTGGGCTGGCTGAACGATCCTCAAAACCCCCTGGCTTTGAGGATCCTGGGTTTATTGAGGATCCTGGGTTTATTAATGACCTGGAAATGAGGAATTCAATTAAATAATGGCCTGACCCTGGGAATCATCTCAGGAGCCCCTCCATTGCATCCGTGGCTCTTCCACATGGAAGCCCAAAGTACTTTGGGACCCAGCAAGCCCCTGCAGATGCAGGGAAGAGCTGCAGCTCTGGAGGAGTTAATGGGTGGCCCTGCTGCAGGATCCAGGGTGGGCAATCAGTCCCTTCACGCATGGACTTATTCAGCTGTTTTTTCTGGCATCAGGCATTCCATCATGAGTCAGCCTCGTGGAAACACCGGTAATGAAAGCAGACAGGTAATTTAATCATGGAAAGTTCCTACAAAGAGATTCAATGTCTTGTAATGGGAGCCTGCTGGGAGGAACTGGAAGGGAGTGCAGGTACATCCCACCACTGGCCCTGGCTGGGCAGAACACCTGGGGGCCTTGCTGCAATAGGTGTGTTGGAGCTTCGTGTCAGATCAGATCCGTGAGTGGCTCTACACGGGCGCTCCACGGCGACATCTCGGTGGCACAATTGGGATTTCGCTAATCTCTGGCGATAAAGCCCAGCTTAGGCCTGCAGCTGCATTGTGGGGGCATTACCGAGCTCCCTGCCCTGCAGGGCTGCAGCTCCCGGCACCCAGCGCATCCTGCTCCAGCACAGGGGCTGCCGCTGGCCCGCGAGCCAGGGATGAGCTTGGATTTGCAGATTATGTCATTAGGCACTTTGAAGGAGAGATTTGTAAACATCCATCAGGAGGGCAGGGCTGTGTCTGGCACTAACAGCTCCTGCAGTTCATGTCCAAGTGCAGGAGCTGGGCTGTGTCCCCATGGGCCCCCTGTCCCTCTGATCCCGGTTTCCAGCTCACTGAGGTGCCTCTGCCCACCCCTTCCTGCTCCACCCATCCCGACCCTGCTGCCCTCTGTGCCTCTCTCTGAACCCTTCCCGTGCCCATCATTCTGTCAGGAGAGAAGACAGACAGGGAGAGTGAGGGGCATAACCAGCCAGGACCCCTGGAGCCCAGCCCCATCCTCTGCTGCCCTCTCTGGCATCGCCGTGCCGGGATGAGCCCTGGGTTTGGGATGAGCCCTGGGTTTGGGATGAGCCCTGGGTTTGGGATGAGCCCAGAGGCACATGGCTGGTCCCATGCTGCTGTTTCAGGGACAGCTCAGGAGCTGTCTGGCCCCGGGAGGGCACCCATACGTGAGGCAGGGGAATGATTTCCCTCTCCAAACGTCAACAAGAAGCTTCCTGCTGTGTGAGATGATCCCTTTCTTCTTCCGCGTTCACAGGAATCATCGCTCTTCTCTGACATCATCATTTGTTGCCATGGAAACCGAGCCCTGAGCAAGAGATGCAGTGGAGCATCCTGGTGTCACTGGGCGCCTCTCAGCCCTGGGCTGTGGGGCTGGGGGGATCTGGGGGTTCCACACCCACCCCAGGGAGCAGGGCAGGGGCTCTGCTGTCCCCTTGTCCTGAGCCCTGAGCCGTGACAGACCCAGGAGCGCCCCAGGGCTGCTCCCTGGCCTTTGTGGGGGCAGGAGGGTGAGGACAGCACCCAGCGCCCCGAGCTGTGCCCCAAGACTCCCATCCCAGGCACGGCTCCAAGCTCTCATCAGGCTGGAGGAGCCGTCAGGCACCGAGTGCTGTCTCCAACCCAGAGCCGCAATTCCCAGTTGGAATTGGTCTGCACCAGGCTTGTCCAGTGGTATCTCTCTTTATTAGCCCTGTCTGACCTCATTACTAGAAAGAAGCTCAATTTAACGAGCTGCTGGTGCCCTGAGGGAACTCTGGAAAACAGTTGTTTTTCACAAAGGCTGCTGATCCTTCATGTCCGGCGCTTCCATTCCCGCCTGGCCATTAATCAAGCGTTTGCATGGAAGTGGCTGTGGCTCCCTGACAGCCCAGCGTTCCTGCTATTTATTCCTCAGGTGATTTTTGTCCCTCTGTCCCTGGTGCAGGCTGGCAGCTCCCACAGCAGCGTGGGTGACTCGGGTTGCAACACCCAGTAAGGCACTGGGCTCTACTGGTGTGAACCTGCCTCTGATTCTCGGTATTTCATGTGGGCTGTGATGATCCTAATTCTCACAGGTGGAATTGAAGCAGGATTTGACCTTCTGCCTTTTGGGGGATTTTGCTTTCTGGAAATTCAGGGCTTTCGAGGCAGGCTTGGGTTGGCAGCTTAATCCTTCCAGAGGCTCCCTGTGCCTGGCTGTGGGTGTTCACAGACCACTCACATTCCCACCTGATGTTCTTTTATAGCACCGAAATCTCAGGAGGTAAAGGGAAAAAGAGAGAAATCCAGAAAATAAATGTGTTTTTGTGTGCCCAATGTGTCTGCACATGGCAGGAGGCACCAGGGCTCTTTCCAAGGACAGGATTTATTCGGAGCAGGGTGCAGGGGAGCAGCTCTGCTCTCCGAGTGTGAAGATCGCCTGGTATTTCCAGCTGGGGTGGCTCATTTCTCAGATAAATCTTAAGATGCTTAACAACCTGCTCTCTTACCTCCTGGGGATGTGAACCAGAAAAAAAGAACCAGCCCTCTCTGCTGCTCCCTCCTGCCTCTTCCCGAGGTTTAGGCTTTGGCTTTTCCTGGTTTTGCTCCGCTCTGCAGCCAGGCAGGGAATAATGGAGCAGCAGAACGGGCTGGGGCAGCAGGGCCCGGCGTGGGGCTGGAGCAGGTGGCATCTCTGGGATAAGAGGTTTTTCCAGGGCCTGGTCCCTTTCCTAGATGGGCACATCCCGGCACATTCCCGGCTCCCTGCCCCGCAGCACGAGCCCTTGGCTCTCCCAGCCCCGCACACCGCGTTGCCATCCAGCAGCTCTCCAAATATGCAAATCCTGGTGGGAAAGACAATGTAAATAGTTTGTTTATCCTCCTCCCTTCCCCTCGCGCAGCCCCCGAGGCCATCAATTATTAACTTGGGGAAGAGCAGGCGTTTCCTCAACAGCAGCGGCTGCTGGCAGGGATGGGGTTTGTCACAGCCTGGGCAGGTTTTGCTGCAGGAGCAGGGAGTTGTTTTGGAGGGATGGAGGGATGCTCAGAGCCCGATGTGAGCAGGCCATGTGGTGCTGTGCCAGTGCTCTGCTCGCTCAGCAGGGCAGGCTGGGCTGGCTTTGCCTCACTGAACCCTGCAGACAGGAAAGTGGCAGCAGCATCCCCAGGTGATGCTCCAGGGGGATTCTGTGGCAGGAAGAGGTGATGGAGATTGTCCAAGTATCATTCCATAGGTGTCCAGAGGATTAAAAAATACCTCTGCAGTGTCTTGGCTTTGTTGTTGCCTGTGGAGTTCTGTGGTTTCCTTTCAGCCTTATTTTAGAGAGAATCTGAGAAGTTTACAATGCTCCTTACCCCTGGATGGTCCATCACAGCACAGTGGCAGTCTCTGTGTTCACCTTGCACCCACAAAACTTTCTCATAATCTCTCCTGGTTTGGGAAAATCCCATCGGCTCCGGTGGAGAAGGAACCTTTGCTCCAGCTCCTGCTCCCACACACTGCCTGCTGGCTCTGCTCCGGCTCCAGCTGGGAGCTGAGATCCTGAATTAATTCCTTTTCCTACCTTGTCCTCCTCCCCTCGCCCCACCATCCCCCGAAATAAACCCAGAATTTGGCTGCTGTGAAGTCGCCTCTGATCCGTGTGTGCTCCTTGCAGATCCGAGCAGATGGCCCTCCCCAGGGTGGCATCCAGTACGAGGTGGTGACGGTGTTCAAGGACGGGAGCCCAGTGCTGCGAGACATGGCCTTCTCCATCGACCACAAGTACCTGTACGTCATGGCAGAGCGACAGGTGAGTGGCTGCTTCCCTGCTCTCGTGATTCCAGCTCTGTTCCCTGAGGAGTGGGCTCTGCAGCACACAAAGCTGAGCCCCGTGGTGCCAGGACTGGGACAAGAGGTTGGAGGGTCAGGAGCAGCTCAGGTTTTCGTGGCCCTGAGCAGAGATTGTCATCAGTGCTCAGGGAGGGGTTGTACCTGCTCGTTCCTGGCTGGAAGGGTTGGGAATGGAGCTGGTTTGGGGCTCTGAGCTGTTCCTGCCTGGATCCTGAGCTGCAGGGATTGCGGGGTTGCTCCTCACGCTGCAAGGCTGGCAGGCTGAGGGGCTGCATGGTTTTGTCTGGGAGCATCCTTTACCACAGAGCCCCAGAATCCTTGGGGCAGGAAAATCCCTCCAGGATCATCGAGTCCCAGCTGTGCCCGATGCCCGCCTTGTCCCCAGCCCAGAGCTCTGAGTGCCATTTCCTTGGCCACGTCCAGGGATGGGCACTCCAGACCTCCCTGGGCAGCCCCTGCCAAGGCCTGAGCACCTTTCTGTGCACAAATTCCTCCTGCAGTGGCTGGATTGATGGTGGCTTCATTTCTCTGTGTGTCTCTGTGTTTGTTTGGTTATTTCTCAGCCCCTTTGAAGTGGTTGCCAGTGAGTGCTGCTGCTGCTCGGGGGGGACCAGGCCCCATTAACCCTGGCTCTGCTCCTGCCCCGGGGCAGTGCCCACCCCGAAAATGCGCAGCCCCAGCGATTATGGTGGGAATCGATGGCTGGCAGCCCACGGGAGGGGGTGCTGAGGGAGCCAGAGCGATGGGAATATCTGGGACCTTCTGTTCCTCTCTGAGGCACGGAGCCACCCGGAGCCCCCAGCACAGACTGCTGGGCTCCCCGGCTCTGCTGAGCCTCTGCTGGCTCTTAGCAACGCCTGTGGAACTCAGATTGACGGGGCTGGAGCCTCGGGGTGCAGGAGGCAGGAGAGGGCTGCGCCTGGAGGTGTCTGGGGGCTGTTCAGTTGTTCTGTCTGGAGCAAGCAGAACCTCTCCTCCCTCCCAGCTGCTCTGGGATGCTGCAGAGGTGTAGGTGTGGTCAGGGATGTGCTGGCACAGGTAAATGAGCAGTGTCCCAAGAGCTCACCTTGCACTGGGAGCTCCCAGCTCCTCCCAAAGCCGGCAGAGCTATTCTTCTGATCTACAGCAAGAGAAGAAAAACTTGGGAAATCCTTTCCTTGGTTATAAAGTCATTTAAAAGCGGGGAAGAAATGCTTTCTTTAGAAGAGGGCAAAGTCTTCTTCCTGTAAAAAGCCTCGAGTGAGTGAATCCCTGAGGCTGAGGAAGGCATTTTGTGCTTGTCAGAGCCACTCAGGAATAGACACTTGCATGAGCAGACACAAATTTCGGATCCCATTGCAGCCTGGACTGGGATTAGATGCCAATAACAAGGATCTGTGCAAACTTTGCAACTGAATTATTTTATTCAAATGTTAATGCTTGGTCACTTCATGCAGGAGCCACGTGCTCCCACCAGGGAGGAAACGACCCAGTGTGGATCTCAAACAGTTGAGGAACTGTTTTCATTAGGAGCAACGTCCAGAGGGAATGCCTCTAACTCATCTTTTATGAGGCAAGAGTGTCTTAATATTCATCAAAGCACTAATTTGCTTAATTGTGAAACAAAAAGATGTGAAGAGAATTAGCAAATAATAGAATATTCCTGGAACATTAATTCCATTTTCAGCCACGGCTCTGCCTTGGGGAGACTCCAGGAGCTGGGGGCTGTAGCCCCTCGTTCCTTGCAGGATTTGCCATAGGATTTGCCTTTTGCCCTTGTAGCAATGCGTGCCTTGGGTCCCAAAGTCCCAGCATCCAATGCATATGGATTTTGTCAGCTCCTGTGACCCCGGTGCCCCCATCCTGGCAATGTGATAGTTCAGCAGAGTGCAGGCTGGAATATATTCTTCCCTGGGTTCTGTATGAAGGAGGCTGATGATTGAAAAGGGGTCAGCACCACGAGGACGAGAGAGGTCCAGTGGCTCCAGAGGCTGAGGCTGTAAATGGTGGGAGGCACCCTCAGAAATACCGAGAATGTACAGCAAAAAAATGGCCTCTGAGGGCTGGAAATGGAGAACAAACTGCAATTCTGCCACAGGAAAATGGCAGCGAGAGCAGCTGCTCCTAGCAGGGATGTGCTGGGGGAGAATTGTCCAGAGCCAGGGATTTCGGTGTCTGCTGAGACAGAACCAGACCCGTGCCGGCGTCAAACACAGCCCCCAAAAATGGGGTGGGGTTTCTGTGGGATTGAGATGAGTGAGGTGCACCCCAGCCGTGCTGGGGGCAGCTCCTGAGCTGCTTTGTCCTCGGGGACCGGCAGCCAGGACGGGGGTCGTGCTGGGTGAGCGGAGCTGCGGGGAGGGTCCTGCAGAGAACGGGGGCTCCTGGGCACGGAGCTGTGTCCATTCTGCTCAGCAGCAGCCAGGCCCAGCTCCACACTGAGCTGTGCGGGAACGGAGCCGCTCCATCCTCAAATCTGGAGTTGTGCTGTGGGCTCAGCCCTTCCCCGCTCCCCTGGCTCCCGGCCCAGCCCTGTCTGCGCTTTGCTCCAATTTTTTCCTCCCTCTTTTTGAGCTCTCCCCGAGCCTTTCATGTCTCGCTGCCAATTCCTTCCAAAGCAGAGTATTTGACATTTGATTTCACTCCCACAAAGCACAGAAGCAACAGTTGCACAGCCCAATCCGGGGGAGAGAGGAAGAAAGAAACTTTGCTTCCAGGCACTCAAGTTCTTGAACCACACGGTTTAGGGGTGGTTATTAGGAGCTGTTTCGGGTTCTCCTCCCACAGCCCTGGGTTCAAATACTCAGAGGGGAAAAGAGGAATGGTTCTGACTGTATGTAAAGCAGAAATTCATTTCTCTGTGTTGCTGGAGCAAACAAAATCCTCTTCTGCCCACAAGCTGAGCAAGGCTCGGGGAGAGCTGGATGGAAATGGAGATGATGGAGATGAGATGGAGATGGAGATGGAGATGGAGATGGAGATGGAGATGGAGATGATGGAGATGAGATGAGATGGAGATGGAGATGGAGATGGAGATGGAGATGAGATGGAGATGAGATGGAGATGGAGATGATGGAGATGAGATGGAGATGGGATAAGATGGAGATGAGATGGAGATGATGGCATTGGAGGAGCTTCCTGGGGTTCCATGCTGGGAAGAGCAGTGGGTCTGGCAGCTGCTGGCAGAGTTACTCTCCCCAAAATCCCAATTTTTGGGTCCTCCCCCAAAATTCACCCTGGGTTCTGTGGTGGGCTGGTGTTGGGGGGACCAGCACGGTCTCAGGGAGGGGACTGTGGCTCTTCTCAGCCATGCTCAGTGCGAGCCGCCTCGTTTGTTACAGACAGACAAATTCAGTTAACAGTTTCCATTAGGAAAAAGTCAAAGTCAACCTACAGAATAAAATACGGAAGTGGAATTGGTCACACTGCGGCTTCACTGGCCACTGGTGAGAGGGGGGCGTGCACCCAGGGCTGATGGAACAGAGGGGTTCAGCAATGCCCTGACAAACATGGGGCCACCAAGAGCCCCTGATCAAAAATTTCCCATTTTATCCATGAGTCTGTCACAGAGCCCACACCAACAACCCCTGCATGGGCAGAAAACCCTCTCTGCTTTCGGGGGGAAAGGCTGAGGCTGCAGAGGTGCTGGTGATACTGAGGAGAAGCGGCTCTGTGATTGTCCTGGAGCATTCATGGGCTGGGGGCCGGGGAGACACGTGGGGTTTTCAGTGGATGAGAGCTCAGTGAGTCCAGTCCAGTCAGCCCTGCAGGATGAGGGTGATCTGGTGACTCCAGGAACCCCTTTTGCTGCCCTTCAGCCCTGCCTTTGACCCCCTTTCGTGCAGGCTGAGGCTGTGGCAGCAGCCCTGCTCCACCCGCAGCCAGCCCAGCTCGCCCTGGCAGGGCTGTGGGCACCATCAGCTCGGGCATTATGTAAGCAGCACCAAAACTGGGGCCAAAGAGTTTCGCAGCTCCTGATGGAAGAACGAATTTGGCTATTTTTAAGCTGGGAGCAAGAGCAGCTCAATCAAACCCGGGGCAGAGATTGCCGGCTCCAAAAGGTTTCACCACCTAATCAAGGGCTGTAAACGTGGAATTTAAATCAGCAGGATTGAAATGCTCACAGGAAATCGTTGGAAGGAATATCCTTGTGTTAGCGCTGAGGAAAACATCCCAGGGGGGCTCTTTCCTTCCCTGCCTGCCCTGATTTTGGATCAGGGGCATCCACACCTTCTTTATTTATTCCCAGACCTGTTGCTTTCCCACTGACCAAATTCCCCCCTCCCTCTCCACATCCATCACCGTGGCTTTAGGGAAAGAAATTGTCTTTTAGTCTGCTCTGGGAGCAGTGAAATATTTGCTTTGCGAGTGCCCCTGCGTTAGGAGCTGCAGCTCTCCAAGGATAATTTGTTGTGCATTCCCCTGTCCTGTAACCCCGAGAGGTTTCAATCCTGCAGAAACTGCTTTGCTTTGGACTGAACTTTCTGGGTGCTGATTGAGGGGGAGGCAGACGGGAGCTGCCCAGGTGATTTAGGAGAGGCTGGGGTTGGAGTGAGGGCTGGGAAAAACAGGGGAGTCTGTCAGTCCTGGAGTAGCAGGGCTGTAAATACTGATGGTGTCCTGAAAAGAACTGAGACAACATGATAAAAAATGCAAGAGATGTGGATAAAAGGGGCTGGAGTCATCAAGAGGGAAAAAATGAACTGATTAAATTTTTAACTACATTATCTGCTAGTTGAACAGCCAGTTAGCTGGACATAATCCCAGCAAACTTTGAACACTGGCACAGGGAAAAAGGCTCAGCTAAATCCCACCAGAGGTGTCCAAAATCCTGCCTCCCGTGGACTCCTGCACCTGCTCACCCTGTGCCAGCCTTTGCCCATAACCTGGGGATGGGGAGAGGATCCCCCAGAGGAAGGGCTGTGCTCTGTGGGGTGTTCACACAGCTCCTGTGCCCCCACTCCTGCTCCACCCTCCCCAAATTCCTGACGTGATGCCGCCTCTTTCCACTTCCCTCCCCGCCGTCAATTAGGAGAAATTAAGAAATTCTGTTAAGAACTTGTCTGAGATCATTAACAATGCCTCCCTGACAAGGAGGATGTGTTAATTAACATCAATTGACCAAAAAGCCGCAGCCCAGCCAGGTGGGACAACCTGCTGGCTGCTCCGGTGCCCTGCTGACAGCACATTTGTCAGGCCTGCCGAGCCCTGGCCGAGCTGGGCTCTCGTGCTGCTGGCCAGACTGGTCCCAGTGCCCCCCCACAGCCCCCAGCTGGCCGGGATTTCTGTGCAGACACAAAACAAATGGTGGCAGCTCAGGGCAAGAGCCTTTGAGGTAAGGAATACTCGAAGAATAAACTTCCCGGGAAGAAGTGGTGAAAAACGCGGCAGTGTAACCTCGGGGTCAGTGGGTTTGTTTTTTCTAGATGAGTTGTGTTTCAGACATTGCTCATGTGGTTGTTCCTTTCAAGTGCTGGCTGCCTCTGCCTCCAGTTTGTTTGTTTTGCTTTGGTTTTTCTTTGTATTAGGGCTGTTTCTTCCCCTGCCAGTCACAGCCACAGGGTTCCCATGTTCGGCATTCGCTTCCCTTTCCAATCCCTCCTCTTCCACAGACCTATTGTTTCATTTGCAGGCGAGCCCCCACAGTCCTGAGGTATTTCTAGAATTTCCCTTACGTGCAGGTTCACAGGCAGAAAGCCTCAGCTCCCCGGCGCTGCAGGGCTGTAGGGGACCAGTGACATCTTGAGGAGCTGGGACAGCTCTGGTGGCCCTCCAGACTTGATGCCACACCCCTGCTCCATCCTGAAAGAAGCTGAGGTCATGGAACCCCAGAATTTTTTGGGTTGGAAAGGACCTTAAAGATCATTTTGTTCCAAGCCCTGCCATGGGCAGGGCCACCTTCCACAGTCCCAGGTTGTCCAGAGCCTCATCCAACGCTGTGGGTGATGCTGATGTTTGAGCTGGGTTTGGAATGCTCAGAGCCCTGGCTTCGCTGCAGGATTTCCTGTCTGGATGGACAGACAGACCCAGGTCTCCTTCCTTACCAGCACAAGGAGAGAGCCGAGTTCCCAGGAGGGAAAATGGCTCAGTGGAGAGGCCTGGAATGTCACACTCAGTGCTCAGCTGTGAAGTCTAAAAGCAAATTTGGATTCCTCTTACTCTTCAAACCTTCCCATCTCCCCCATGGCCATGCTCCTGGAATAGTTTGTCCTCCCAGCAGCTGAGTTTGGCGGGTGCTGAGCCAGTGAGGCCGGGAATTGCTCACACCGGGCGCCAACAGAAAGGAAACATAACTCACAATATGCTGAGGGGAGCTCTGAAACTGCGCAAATTATTCTATTTTATACTTTAATTAGTTTGAATTAGCAATGGGAATAGATGCATAAAATGATCCAGTGAAGGATGAAATGGAAAAAGGGCTGTGGTGTGGAGTATCACTTTATTATTGTGGGCATTGCAGGGAGGGAGCGCAGACTGTGCAGGAGCTTGTCCTGTTGGATCTTCTGCCTGTGAGGGTTGGCTTCATCCCTGGAAGGGTTGGCCTCATCCCTGGCAGTGCCCAAGGCCAGGTTGGACAGGGCTTGGAGCACCCTGGGATGGTGGAAGGTGTCCCAGGTCATGGCAGAGTGGGATGGGATGGGATGGGGTTTAAGATAGCCGCCAAGCCAAACCATTCCTGGTTTTTTGGCTCTGCCAGGAAAGGCAGCAAGTTCAAGCTCTGTCCTGCAGTGCTTCCCTTGGATCAGGCTTTTCCTGGTCCCCTCAAAACCCTGGGGCAATGTGAGGTGACCAGGCACCCCTTTCCTGGTGGCCGTGTGGGCTGGGGAGCAGCTGAGAGCTCCCCCAGCATTGACCTCTCCAGTTCTGGCTCCCGGCTCCCCCTCGGACTGAATCTGAGGCTCAGAGGGGCAGAAGGATTTAGGAGCATTCAAATCCACCCTGATTCTTAAACGCTGAGCTTCTTTTGCCTTCTTCTCCCTTTCCCCTCAAGGTTCTGAAAAATTCCCCAAAATGAGGTGGAACTTGACTCAGGCTCCTGCAGGTTCCAGATAGGTTGGAAATGATGGATGTGCCCCAGGGAAGGTGGCTGTAATGGTGTTGCAGGCTGGGACTAAATATAAAAGTTAAGGCTGGTTGTAAAGCAGAAAAAACCCAACTTTTTGTGAGGTTTGCTCTTTATCTCCTTCCTCCTTCCCTGGAAAAGCATTTCCCATTATAACTTGGCTGTGGCAAAAAAAGCTGAGATTTTCTGGAGCGTGGGTCTGGAGGATTCCCCTGGGATGTTCCTGGAGAGCACATTCAGCATCCCAAGCACAAATCCCAAGCGCCAAACCTGCCACAGGGCCTGGGCAGAGCTTTCTAAATGAGAAACCCCCCATCCCCATCGCTGGGCTGTTCAAGGAGCCACTCAATAACTGTGGCATTTCTGGCTGATGCTGGTGAGGGAAGGAGCTCCATCAATAATGCTGTATTTATTTGAGCAGCGAGCAGGAATGTGCCTGGCAGACTAAACACTGCCTGCCCCCCGGCACCGGGGGCTGCCCCAGCCCTGCCCAGGGCTCTGCCGAGAGTGCTGGGGGCCAGACAGAGAGGGGGAACCGCAGTCATGGCCTGGAGCTTTCTGGGTGGGTGTTAAAGAAATTATTTTTATTGTAATCAAGCTTTTAACGCGCTGCTCACACAGGGGGATTGTTGTTTTCCCTCTTTATTTTTCCTCTGCCTTTTTCAGCAGTTTCTCTGCAGCAACCCCCACCAGGCTGTGAACACTTTGCTCTTCACTCACACATTTATCCTCCCCAAAGCCCTAGGAGATGGAGCAGCCATATCCCTTTTTAGGTCAGGATTGAAGTGTGGAGATGCTCCGTGACCTGTCCTAAGTCACACAGGAAATCTGTGGAGCCTCCCAGATCCTGCACCCCACAACCAAGGGCCATTCTTCACTTCACTGCTTGCCAGGTCAATGCTCCAATGAAGAGAATGTGGGAAGAGAAGGCCCTGGATGTGGTTTGCAGTGGCAAATAGTTGATAAGGACCCCATCGATTTGGGTATCACCCTCCCAGCTGTAACTATTCCTGTGGACTCCTAGAGCAGAACCTTTAAAGTGGATAAATGTTCACAAAAAGTTGATCCCGCTGCACAAACCCCCTTGGAAGCTGCAGTGCATGCCCCAGCGGCTGTCCCCGAGGGGGATGCTCCGGGAAGGGCACCCAGGTGTGCTGGACACCCCAGCCGAGTCCCTGGAGCTGCGGGGCTCTGCTCCCTCCCCGCACAGCAGCTGGAAGTGGCCGTAGCCCGCGGCGATTTTCCAGGCTTGACTGAGCCCTGGGCTGATCCTTCCTGGCAGCCCTGGAGGTGCAGAGGAGCTTTCGTGTGAGCTGCTGCTGCCAGGCTACACCTGGGAGTATTTATAGATTCTGGGCTCTTCTTCCCACCCTGGGAACTTCCTCTCTTTCCTCCAAACCTCCTTGAACTCTGGAGGGGCTGAACCTCTGAGTTTGATGGCAAAACACGAAGCTCAGGGGGTTTTGCTGTTCCTGCCTTGGGGTGCCGATGTCACAGAGCGTCCCCACAGCTCTGTCCTTCCCAAGCACAAACAGAGCAGCGCTGGTTCCAGCCACAGGCAGAGTGGGGCCGGGAATCTGGGGCTCCAAGCGGTGCTGAGGGCTCAGCCGGTGGCTCTGTGCTGTGTTTGAAACGGGAGCAGAGGGGCAGGAGCGCTCCGTGACCCGCTCGAGCTGCCAGGACAGCTCGCTGTCCTTTGGTAGGGAGAAGTTGGGAGTGCTGGGGGTTTTCTCCTCTCAGGAGGCAGCAAAAGGCAGTGCTTGGGAGGATGGAGCTGCCTGCAGTCGCTGCCTGCAGCCCAGAGGCTGCTCAGTTGCACAGGAGTTGGCACAGGCGGTCTGGAGCGTGCTGGAAGCTGGCACGGCAGCGCTGCTTTATCTGCCCTTCGGATGGAGCAAAATATTGCTCCAAATGTGCATTGCTGAGGTCAGGGTGGCCATGGAGGTCACAGAGGAGCAGGAAGGTTTTCTGGGAGCTGTTTCTCGTACGGCACTGAGTCTGGCTGGGTTTGGGGGTATTTTAAGGCACGAGCTCCCTGCTGAAGTTGTGCCACCAGAAGCAATGACACATTGCCTCCTCCCCTCCCTGGCTGCACTTCAGAGTGTGTCTCTCCAGTTTCTCTTGCAGCACATATTTATCTGCTCCGTGCCCTTCTGGCTGTTTAATTTGTATTCGTGTTTCCTTTCAAACAGAACTCGTCAGAGCGCTGGGGGAGCGGGGGCTGCGTGCCCCACGTGGAGCCCCTGCTCCCACACACCAGGGGCTGCGGGGCCTGCAGGAGACCAGCCTGGGCTGTCAAATCACTGAATTCAAAGACCCTCTTGGAATCCTGTTCAGCAGTGCAGGAATAGGGAGATTTGGGTGGCAGTGGGGGCCAGGAAGGAGCCCCGGGCACTGAGGGTCCCTCAGTGGGACCAGGAGGGCTGGAGGTGGTGCAGGAAACTGGGCTGGTGGAGGTGAAATGGGATGAGCTTGAAGGTCTTTTCCAACCCAAACCATCCCAGGATTCTGCAAGACCCTAAGAAGCAGGGATGTGCCTTTTGCTTCGTTAGTGACACCCTTAATGACCCTGCTCGGTGCCGTGGCCTCCAGCGCCATGGCAAACCCAAAACGGCCAAAATCCCTGGACATTTGGGGCAGGATTTGGTCAGGGATTGCTGCCTGCCTGGCTGCCTGTCCTGCTGCTCGTTTGGGGCAGCTCCTGAGGGACCTGTGGGGAGCAGTTCCCCCCAGTCTGCTGGGATGAGGACAGCACTCAGCGCTGTGGATCGGGGACAACGCTTCCTTCGCCTCCCGCCGTTGTTTTGGGCTTTTCCTCATCCGTTTCAGTGACTCACAAGTGTCACTGCCTTGGGTGCTATTAATACCTCCCTAGGAACACCATTCTGAGTATTTGTATTTGTGTTTTGATTTTATTTGTGGAGGAAGCAGCAGGAAGGACGGGGTTTAAAAAATTGCTCCTCCCTGTGTGGCTGGGCCTCAGCGCGAGCGAGCAGACAGCGCTGCCCGCAAAAACAATTTGCTCCAAATCCATCCAAAAAGAGCTGACCACACTTTTATTTGGAGAAGCCGTGCCAGAAACAGCATTCCCGTGCCTGCAGAGAGGAGAGGGCGAGCTCCAGTTAGTCAAAAGCAAGCTGGGTTTTTCCATTTTAGGTCTTTGCATGGTCCGGGCTGGTGGCCTGGGATCCAGCCTGTCCCTGGCACCTTGTCCAAGTGGGATGCTGGAGGAAATGTTGGATTTGTGGGAGAAATGTCCCTGTGAGGCAGCAGCAGGGGGTTGGGGCTGGGTTTGGGCGTTATTTGGGTGATGCAGAGGATGCACCGATCCTGGCAGCTGGATCCCATCCCAAAAGGACCTAAAAGGGAACATGGGGATCGTGGAACCACAGAATGCCCTGAGCTGGAGGGCACCCACAAGGATCACTGAGTCCTGGCCCTGCACAGGACACCCCAAAACCCCACCCTGTGCAGAGGATGTTGTCCAAACGCTCAGTTTGGGGTCATTTTCGGGGTATTTAAAGCCCTGAGCACGATTCTGGAGCTGTAGCACCGGAGGCAATGGCTCCTTGTGCCCTGCCCTCCCCAGCTCCCCTTCAGAGGCTGCTGCTGGAGGTGTCCAGGGCATGGGGTGGCTGCTTTGGGGCTCTCCCTGTCCCTACAGGGGTTTGGGGGCACCACTGCAGCAGAGGGAGCCCCCAGAGCAGCCCCAGATCCCCTCCCGAGGTGTCCATGGGGATGGGGAGCAGCGCTGCTCGTCCTGCTGGACTGCCCAGGGACAGGAGAAGGGACAATGGCCCTGAGATCCCAGCTGGCATCCCCACCCTTCCCTCATGTGGGCTGTGGTCTCCGTAACCATCAGTTTTCCTGCAGTGGTCAGTTCAAACTGGAGCCTGGATGCTGCAGAAGGGGCAGATTGGGGTTGGATTTGGGGTTTGTGCCCTGTGTGATTTGGGGTTTGCACTCTTTGTTATTTGGGGTTTTGCACTCTTTGTTATTTGGGGTTTTGTGCTCTGTGTGATTTAGGGTTTTGTGCTCTGTGTGATCGCCTCAATGGCAGCGGTGCCGGTGCTGAGGGATGGGGACAGGGGGACAGGAGGGACACGAGGGACA
>VZTX01000344.1:0-10445 GCA_013400915.1 Pardalotus punctatus
TGGATTCATTTTCCTGACAGAGGGATGGCTCCCCATGGCCAGGAAAGCCCCGGGGGAAACAGGGCAGCATTTCTGCCGGCAAGTCTCGGGATGGAAATGGATGCGGCCACACGTGGTTGTGTCCTTTTTTTCGCAGAAGATTGTTGTAATAGTGCAAAATGCAACAATATTGGCAAGAAACGGGTCCTTCTGTCATTTCCCCATCATCTTCTTTATTAGGTTAAAAGCATGATGGATACAAGCCACTTCCCCGGGATGATCTGGGCTGCCGCACGGGCAGAGGTCAGCGCTGTCATTAGACCCGCTGGGGGCTGCCAGCCGAGCCGCCGGGCTCTTCCTGACGTCTGCAACAGAAGGAATGGACTTTGGGCTAAATGTGGGCCAAAATGAGCATCCAGCAGGGCAGCTCCAGGCCGGGGATCGAGGGATCGGGGGGATGGGGCAGGGCGGGGCTTGGGACGGGAAAGATGTCATCCCCACACTGGGAGGCGAAGGGGCTTGGAAAGCAGCAGCAGGGAGCAGAAACTGGATGAACTCAGACTGGAACACGGCCCGGATTTTTGCAGGCAATGAGCCATCAGGTCAATCTATCCAGGGACAGGGCTGGATCTGTGCTATGCCAAGATAAGGCTTTTAGAGAGATATGTGAGATCAGGAGATACAACCTTGATACGGATGGGTGAGGGTGTTGCTCTGGCTGGAGAAAAGCTCTGGCTCTGTTAGGCTGTGGTTCCCTACAGCCCAGGGGCTGTCTGGGAGCACAGGGCTGCAGACACTGCTCTCCTGTGGGGTGCAGCTGCCTGGGGCAGAGGAACAGCCCAGGCAGGGGGGTTTGCAGCAGAGCAGAGAGGTCTCTGGCTTTACTTCACTGCGCTTTGTCCCTGTCATGCATCTGGAAGAACAGGGACCCTGCGGACCCACCTCTGGGTGATGCGTCCAGGAGCGGGACCAGCACTTGGCTCCTTCCTCTTTACAGGGACAGAGCTGCCTTTCGCCACTTTTTCTCAAGATTTGGTTTTCGGTACTTGAGCAGGTGATAAAAAGCACCCAAAATGTTTCACAGTTGCTTATTTCCCTGGTATGTGATTTTGGCTGTATTTAGATAAAATTAGACATTTGAAAGAATGCACACTTGGAACTTCTATTATTTCCATTACCCCCAGTGAAGCTGCAGGACATTGTAAAACCTGGGGGTCCTGAGCACACGTGGCAGCAAATCCACGAGCTGACATCATGCAGAGCATCCTAACTCTTCACCGCTTTCCTTCTGAGGGGTGAGGCAAGAAAGACTTGTCAGCAATAATTTCCTGAGTGATTTTTAAAGGCTCGTGACTCCCTCCCTTATTAGTTTTAATAAAGAGTCACTGCTCCCTAAGCTCGCTCAGAAAAGTATTACCCATCAGCAAGACAAAAGACAAACATATGAGCTATTGACAGCAGCAGAGTGAGCTCCTCGTGATGGCTATTAAGAGACAAGCGTTGCCTTTTCTCCACAGCCTACCTGAAGTTAAGTTCTTTTTGAGGATCGGTGCTCTGCCAAGCCCTGTGAGCTCACGTCAGACTTTAGGATAATAGAATGGCTTAGTTTGGAAGGGACTGTAAAGATCATCTTGTTTCACCCCCCTGACATGGGCAGTCACCTTACACTAGAGCAGGTTGTTCCATCAGAAGCACTCCCGATAAATATCAGATTTGCCAAAAATGCACTGCTAGGAAATACTGAAATCCACTGGTTTGTTCCAGTGGATGTGGCCAGCCAGGACACCATGGGCTGATGTGAGGAAATGTCCCCAGGACCCTACTGGGCATCCTGGGTGGGCACTGGTGCAGTCCCCGTGCTGTTACATGGCCGTTTCCACGGCACTGGAGTTTAATGCAACACAAACGGATTCCCAGCATTTTATGAAATTTAGATTTTCTACCTGTCAGCTAGGAAAAAATGTGGTCATAATGCTGAGATCCTGGTGTTTGAAGGGGAAGGAGGGGGACAGGAATGATTCAGATTTGGGGAACAGAGGCTGAACGTGCAGCTGTGTGTGGTCAAGCCGCTATTGATGCTTGAGAGTTTCCAGTCACTGGTAATGGACTGGGGAAAAAGGATAATGTGTTTGATCGATCAGCATGGACAAATTTCATTTAGGGGATCAATAACAGTTTATACTTGACAGAGCAGAGGGACCACATTTATTTTTCCCTTTGATTGAATAAATGTTTTCAATGAAAGTGCAGATGTAAAGCAATTCTACCCATTCCTTCACCGGAGGCACAGCTCTGTGCCCAGTGTTATGGCAGGCGAAGTGTATTTAAAGGAGCCCTTGGTGCTGTGGATAGCCAGGGGCTGGCACTGCTGAACGGAACTGATGGGCACTTTATTAAAACAGAAGGCATGGAAAGTGCACAGGCTGGTTTTCCTGACTCCCAGCACTGTGAAATACCAAAAAGAGACATCACTTGGGCATATTTTTCAGGCGTGGGGAGAAAAGGGAAGATTTTTTTTCTGAGCTTTTTTACCTTTTCTGTATCCAGCATAATTGCTTCGAGCCTCTGAGAAGATACGTGGGAGGGCAAACGCGCTGAGAAAACAGCCACAGCTCCACTAACATATGTTGCCTTCGTTCCCAAGCAGCCACCCCGTGTCCAGGCTCTCCTGTGGCACACCAGGGACCAATGGTCTGGCCCAGGGGCTGCCAGGGTGGCTTGGCTGTGGGCACCAGAGCGTCCCAGCACAGCCACGGGGCCCAGGCGGCTCTGGCTTCTCCCCTTGGCACAGCCCCACTGCCCACGGGAAGCTGTGGGTGTGTGCTGCCGGCTGGGAACACGCAGCCCAGCCCTGCTCCCCTGGGAGAGCAGCTCGGGGGGCTCACAGGTACCCTGGCACGGGCTCCTGCCATCAATGGGGTCACTCCGGGTGATGCAGTGACATCCAGAACCCTCCTATCACCGGCTGGGCATCATCTCAAAACCATCTGCCTCTTCTGCCACGTTAGCAGTGTCCCAGGAGCTTCAAAATCCTCACAAATTCCCCCTTGGAGCAGACCCGCTCTGCAGCAGGGCGGACAGAGCTGGGGTGCTGCCCATGCCGGCCCCTCAACCAGACCCTGCTGAGGGACGTCCACCCCTTCCCACTGCACCGCCGTCCTTCGCAGGGCTGGCCCCGCAGGCAGCCCCTGCTGCCTGAGCATTGTGGGCACCTGGGGCTCCCAGCAGCAGCTGCTCCTGCAGGGGCTCTCGGCTTTGGGTGGGTTTCATTTTGGAACGCAGAATTTCCCCGTTTTTTGTCGTATTTTATGAACTCCCTCTAAGAGAGGCTTAAAATCAAATTTGGCTGGTGGCAGATCGTAATTAAGTTCCAGATGACGCAGATGATAACTTTCCCTTGCAATATGGAGCAAATGCCTGTAATAAATGCAGCTAGTTCCGAGCTCCAGATGCATCGACTCGTTTCGTTAGCTGCCTTGCTCATCAAGGCGAGAGAGCTGAGAGAGCGGGAAGCCTGTTCCAGACAGGGATCGGTGGCCCGATGACTGTTTTAGGCAGGCAGCTTGGAATTGTTTAAAATGCATATTGTCTGTGTACATTTCAATAAGGCAAATGCCAAGCACGAGCGCCGCGGGGCCCAGGGATGTCAGATGATTAAGTCTTCAAGACTTGCAGCCATGGGGTCGTTATCGACGGTACTTCCAGGTCATCGTGTGCACAGGGAAGTTAGAGGCAATGGTTGACCTTTCGACAGCACTGCAGGCTAACGGAGCTTCGGAAGACATAAATAACCATTTCTAATTTGTTTTTGCGAGGGGTATTTATTTAAAAATGCAAATATATTATAACATATGTGACTTAAGGATATTCAGATGGGAAAGCAGAACGTATTTCCTCCCGTTCTTTTTCCCTAGTGACTTTCCAAATGAAATGCTTAATGGGGGAAAAGGGAAGAGACAGAATAAATAATAATAATGATGAAGATCACTTACCTTGTTCTCTTTACAATTGTCTAGTACCTTTTTGTCAATGACATGCTCTATGCAAAGAGTCTTCTCGTGGCTGAATTAAGTTTGTGATATTAATAAAGAAAACACTCAGTAAATGGCTTGTCAGATTTGTTTCATCCTGTGCCTGACGCCTAGCATGGAGATAATGCATCTATGACCTTGTTTTATACGTAATGTACTGCAGTGCACATGGAATCAGGAAGCTTTCAGGAGTCTTTTCTTTTGCCTTCAATAAATTGTAAAACCAGACCTTTTAAAATCCTGCCTATTGCACTTTGTGGTGACCCGACTTCAATGAAGAAGCCATTGGCTGGCTTTATTTTTATCCTTGCAGGAAAAATAGTTGTTTATAAAACTCAACAAGCATAAAACAATATGCTTCGGGATTATAAATAGCATTTGAAAAGGTTTGGAGATTACACACTCTGGCCTGAAACTCTACAGGGAAAAATTCTTCATCTTCATCCAGTTAAATGAGGAGTTTTGATAAAGGAAGGACAGTCAGAGCTTCAGGATGTGGCCAATAATAACTCAATAAATCAGCAATGATGCGATCTGATGGTGTTCGGCTTCCTTTCAACACATAATCAGCGAGCACTTAATTGTTAGAAGTTGTGTAATTACAGCACAGCCGCGCGGGGCTGCGTGTTCTGTGTCACCCTAATTTCCTGTATTTGTGGTGTGGGGGCTTTCATCAGGAGCTGGGATCAAGCTGCTGCTCATCAAACAAGCCAGGAGGCTGAGGCACATTCCAGAGGTGTCTGGTGAGGCATTTAGAGGGATGCAGAGTCCTTAAAGCACTAGGCAGGGACATAGAAAGTACAGCTATTTCTGTGTGCATTTGTATGGATATTTGGAAAACTGATGCTGGAGTAGCCAGAATGAAATTCTCAAGATGAAGGGATCAGGTGAATTAATGCCACAAAATTGTTGATGGTTGGATTAGGTGATCTCATGGCTCTTCCAACCGTGATGATTCTGCAATTCCATGAAAATACTGGGGGATCACAGACGGAACAATGCTGTCTGTACCTGTCGATGTGCAAGCTCTACACACCGCCCTCCACTCCGCCTGTGCATGCCACCCTTCTGCTCAGCGGGAGAATGTGAATCCACAGGCCACAGAAATGGGATTGGTGCAGGATTTGGGCAGGGCCAGCTGGGTGCTGTCAGGTGAACAGCAGGGCCGGAGAGAACAAAGCCAACACGTGTGGCAGGTGGGGGGGTTTAACTCAGGCTGGCAACTGAGCCCACCCAGCCTGGAATTGGGAGAGCAAAAGTGAGAAAACTTCGGGTTGAGATAAAAGACAGTTTAAAGGGACAAAAAAGGATGAAAATAGTAATGATAATGATAATGATAGAAGAATTAAAATAAATGTAACAAGGGATGCACAACACAATCGCTCACCATTCACTGATGGATGTCCAGCAGTTCCAGAGCAGTGGCTCCTGGCCTGGGTTCCCCCCAGTTTGTCCACTGAGTATGATGCCATACGGTATGGAACTTCCCTTTGCCAGCTGGGGCTGGTGCCCCAACTGGGCCCCCTCCCAGATCCTTGTGCCCCACAGCCTGCATGCGGGAGGGCACGAGAACCTGAAAAGTCCTTTGCTTAGTATAAATATTCCTTAGCCACAACTGAAACCATCACTGTGTTATCAATCTTCATCTCATGCTAAATCCCAAACCCATCCCTGTACCAGCTACAGGGAAGAAAACTAACTCCATCCCAGCTGAAAGCAGTGTTATCAATCTTCATCTCATGCTAAATCCCAAACCCATCCCTGTACCAGCTACAGGGAAGAAAACTAACTCCATCCCAGCTGAAAGCAGGAGAGCAGGACCCTGTGCTGGTCCCTGCTCTTGCAGAAGCTGTGGCTTCCCCCCAGGGCTGTAGAGAAGAGCTTGCTGCAGGTGGTAGGGAGCTCTGGCTCCATCCCCGTGTACCAGTGGGCTTGCCATGCTTGTGGAACATTTATTCCCGCAGCAGATGGTCTGCTACTCCAGAGTATCCATTCTTATTTCTGGTCCATTTTCCTCTCTGGCTTTTGGTGATATTTCTACACATTCATCAGAGCAGTCAGAGCTCGCTGCCTCTGACACCTGTCTTAGGTTGTGAGTGTGTCACCGTTGTGCTGCGTTGTGTACGCGCTGGTGACGAGCCGGGCAGAGGAAGGTGCTCCTGTGCCACCTCTCAGTCACATGAGGTCACGTCCAAGAGGGAATGCTGCCAGGAGGGAGCTGCCAGCCTTCAGCCATGCGGGTGGCACCGGCAGTGCCCGGCACAGCGAGACACCACGCACACAGCACAGCTCTGAAGGTGAATCCACCCCAGAACCTGCCAGCATGTCCACGTTTCTCTGAGGGCATCTTCTGCTCCTCTGGAGTACATGCAGTACCTGCAGTGCGTGTTATGTGAGGGTGACCAGACACAGGACAATGTGAGACCTGCCCCGGTCACCATCTGCTGGTGTGGAAACAGGAAGAGCTATCCCACCGTCAGGAATCGAGTCCTGGTGATGGCAGGGTTTGCCCAGCCATCTGTGCTGGAAGCCTGTCCTGCAGGAATCCAAAATACAAAACCACCACGTGTCTAAGAAGCGGGGTGAGGGCTGTCTCGAACCTTGGGAGGGCTTGGGAGAAGTTTCCCAGAGAAGCTGTGTCCACTCCATCCCTGGAAGTGTTCCAGGCCAGGTTGTGCAGGGCTTGGACCAACACGGTCTAGTGGAAGGTGTCCCTGTCCGTGGCAAGGGGTGGAATGAGATGAAATTTAAGATCTCTTCTCCACCTCATGCAGTCCAGGAAACCTCAGGTGCCCACAGAATGAGCTGTGCAGTGATTCTGCGGGTGCTGCAGCTTGGTCCTGATGCATGAACAGGCCCTGGAACACCCCACGAAGGACTTTGGAAAGCTCTGCAGACCAATGCATGTGTGAGAGCATCTCCACCGCTGATGCCAACAGGTATCTAGGAAGGAGCAGCCTTCCTAGAGAAAGCATGGGAAGTGTTTAGGATGGCCCAGGACGATGCTGTGGTGACACTGTTTACCCCAGCAGTCACCACTGTAGGGCATGAGAGGCTCCAGCCACGCGTGCTCGGGCAGGGTCTGCCCGGCCAAGCTGGGAAAGGAGAACCCTGTGATGAACATCCCTGCTCTGATGACCAGGACAGGTCTCCTCTCCTGATGTGACGTGTCTCTGGTCACAGCCCGACGGCAGCCGTGTCCCTCAGCACCTCACGGGGGACGGGGACAGGAGCGAGGTGCTGCCGCTCCCAAAGCCGACGTGCCCGCGAAAAGGAGCATCTGCCATTTTGTGGACACTTAGGAAATTGCTGTGACATTTGGGTGACATTTTACTTTGTGCTCTGCCCAATTGCCTCTCACCTGGCTGTGTGGCAGCGAGCTGCTGCCGAGCCGTGAGCAGGGAGGCGGCCGAGGGGCGATTCCCGCTGGGAAGGGAGCGGGGGGCGCGGACAGCGCTGCTCCCGACGGACCGTGCCGGCACCCGCGGCGCTCGGGGCGCACGGTCGTGCTTCGCTCGCAGCCCTGCCCGGCACAGAAGGCACCCTGGGTGGGCACCAGCAGTGGCCAGGCGGGGCCCCGGCGCCGGCCACCCCGCTGGCCTGTCCGTGCTTGGGGGCTGGAGGGCGGACGAGCCCGGTCTCGGCTGAGCAGGTGGCCCAGGGATGGCACTCGTTGAGCGCAGGGCTCTGCTGCGGTTTGTGCTCCCGAGGAGGCTTTGCAGAGCAGCAGAGGCTGGAGGAGCAGGGCTCTGCTGCCGTTGGTGCTCCCGAGGAGGCTTTGCAGAGCAGCAGAGGCTGGAGGGGCCGTCCTCGCCTGCCGGAGCAGCAAACGGCGCAGCCGGCATCCGGGCGTGTTCCAAATCCAAGCCATTCTCCACTAGGAAAATGTCGCTGGGGCTGAGCAGCTCTTCCCCCAAGCCCGCTGCTCACCGTGTCTGTGAACAGTCCCCAGGGAGCAAGGGGCAGGGTGGAGATGCCCGTGGGAAGGCTGGAGGAGGCGTCAGGAGTCCCTGGCTGAGGTCTGGGGCCCCTCACCCCGGGAGCACCGCAGGCTGGAGGCCGGTGCGGTCACATCCTGCACCCCAGCACCTTGGAACGCCAACAGGCAGCAGCAGAACGGCACCAGCCGATGTGAAGACAGAGGGGCCGGGACACATTGATGGGACACGTCAGGGGGCTGCAGGCGTCACTCTGAGCCATCACTGGCTCCTGGTGCAGCCTGTGGCACAGAGCTTTGGGCAACCTGACAAACAGCATGGCCATTTACATCCCATTCCCTTTGCACCCCGGAGTCTGAACCCACCTCTCGCAGACGGGAGCGACTCCTGCATCCCACAGTGGGGCTGCCCCTCTTTCCCCCCAAAGCCACCTCCTGCCATCATCACCCAGTGACCTGCCAGACTCCATGGCATCCTTGCTGAACAGTGGTGGAGTTTTTTGATCTGAAATCAGAGCCAGTCTGAAATCCTCCATGAGCCTGGAAGGAGGTTAAATCGCTTGCTTTATTGCACAAGAAAAATTCTGCATTTTGCTGGTGTTATGAATTAGCAGAAATTAAAGAATAGGGTTGTCTACACATCGCTTGGAAATTGTTTACAGCAAATAATGAAGCAGGGCAAGAGCACTGCCAGAGGCTGGGGTCTGGAGACGCTGTATCGCATTATTAATTAAAATACAAGTCAGCTCTTTCCAGCTCACGTAGCCCGTGGGTATCCAACGTGCTCCACTTGATTGAATCAGGTACTGGCAGCACAGGCATTTTTTATTTTGTGCTGGAAGGGATAACAAAAATGTAAAGCTGTTTTCTGCTACTTCATTTGAAAAAAAAAATTATTTTGGAGTGAAAGCGCAGCAGCTGCAGCAGCTGGACAAGAATCACACTTGTACCTCTGCTCTGGGATTTGGGCGCAGGAGCCGCATCCTCAGCATCTCCCCAGCCAGCAGCCAGTTCTACAGCCATGGCAGGCAGCGGGTCCTGGCTTGGGGAGGGGAATTCATCCCAGCAGGATTTTGTCTTATCCCCTTATAATGAGATTTCCCCCCTTCATTGGTGGGAGAGTCAGTGAATGGCCAAAATCACAGAAGCATGGAATGGCTTGGGTTGGAAGGGACCTTAAGGATCATCTGGTCCAACCCCTGCCATGGGCAGGGACACCTTCCATTAGACCAGGTTGCTCCAAGTCCCTCTTCAGTCAAACCAATTCATGTCTGGCCCATTCCCAAAGGTCACATGGCCTTTTGCTCCCCTGTTTCCCAGGGAAAAAAGAAAGTAAAAATTTACTTTTTGGGTCTATTTTGACGATAATAAAAGAAACAAATATTTTTCCTGCTTGAAACACGCAAACCCAGACCTGAGTCTCTGAAGGAGAAGTGTCAGCAGGATCAGCCTGATGTTTGAGGTGGCAGAGGGAGGACAGAGCCTTTCCCTGCCCGAGCAGGTTTGGTTCACAGCCCCACCACAGGGCAGAGATTGGGTGCCCACCCTGCCACTGCCAGCTCGGAGCCACAGTAGCTTCTGGCATCAGGAAAACAGCTTTTCACCCATGGAAAACTTTGGGGTTTATTTTTTCCCACGAATAGGGGGAAACAGAATTACTACATTTGAAATCCCTCTGCAGCTGGTGTCCCCACACAGGTGACAGGGATGCTCAGCCTGGGGAATGGCAAAGACCCTGGGGTGCAGCAGCCTCCAACCCCTTCCCAAAACCTCTGGGTCTGAGCTGCTTTCCTGCAATAAAAGTGCAAAATTACCCTGTGAGGAGACACCTCACAGCTCTGGGATGCCTCACATTCACAGCCTGTCAGGCTAAGCAAGGACATCTCCAAGGGCTCCGAGCACACACATGGCATCTCCTGCCACAATGCCCTTTGTTCTAATAGTCTGAAGTACTATCATATTTTAATACTGTTTTGTTTAGTTGCTCAATTATTGATTAATATTTATAATTAGGTATACAAAAAAACCCACAAAGAATGGGTGATGCCTCAACCTGGCATCACTGGAGCAACCTCAAGTTATGGGGTTTCCTGACTTCTAAATGCTTGATCTTGCAACACGAACATTGCACCAACACAGAGGGGTTTGCATTTAATTTTAAAAGGCCAGGGGGAAATCAGCTATTTCTCTGCTGCCCAGACCTGAAATCCATGCTCAAGTGCACATCGGGTCAGCCCCTAACCAGCTGCAAGCACACAACCCAAGTTATTGGATTTCCAGATGATGAATAGAGATCAGGAAATGCACCTGCCTGGCTGCAGGGGGATTTGCATGAAAATGAAGTTTCCGTACACCTGCGTATGTGAAATACTGAACAGAATGGAGCGTATGAGAACAAACCCCAGTGCAGCAGCTTCGTGAGGGAGCACTGCAGAGCTGTTCCCAACCCAGGTCTCCCTCTGTGGGCACAGAGCAAGAGAAGCTGGTGCCCAGGCCCC
>VZTX01000345.1:0-15302 GCA_013400915.1 Pardalotus punctatus
GAGCAGCTCTGTGAAAGGGACCTTGGGGTCCTGGAGGACAAGCAGCTCAGTGTAAGTGAACAGTTTGTTGCTGCAACAAAGAAAGCCAACACAAGACCTGGCCACAACACCAGGAGAGATAAAGAAGTCACTATCCCACTCTACTCAGTTCTGATCAGGCCATACCTGGAATCCTGTGTTCAGTTTTGGTCCCTGCTATACAAGAAAGACGTGGAGAAGGTGGAGAAGGTGCAGCAAAAGGCAGAGATGACCAAAGGACTGGGAAACCTGTCATGTGAGGAAAGGCTGAGAAAACTGGATTTCTCCAGCTTGGAGAAAAGAAGCTCAGGGCACCCCTTATCACCATGTTCCTGTATTTAGAGGGAGGCTACCAACAAGATGGAGACTCCCTGTTCATAAGGAGTCTTACAGAAAAGGTGAGGAGTGATGTGTGTAAGTTACATGCGGGAAGATTCTGATTGGGCACAAGAGGAAAACTTCCGATGAGAACAAACGGCCATTGGAATAATCTCTCAGTTATGTGGGAAGCAGTGGATTCCCCAGCACTGGACACCAGATTCAGCTGGACAGGGTGCTGGGCCATCTTGTCTAGACTATACTTTTGCCAAAAAAGATTGGGCCAGATGATCCTTGAGGTCTCTTCCAACCTCGAATAAGTGTATAATGATTATCAGGATGTAAGATGACCAGTGATTCTGTCAGGTGCCCAAAAACTGACCTAAAGGGAGAAGTGTTAAAATACTTCTGGTAGACAGCAAACATCCCTCTTCCCTCACTCTTGCCACCTGAGAGCAATCCATTCCTGCTCTAGTAATTAGTAAATCTTTCCTTTTAAGCTGCAGAAGCAGATGCTCATTGTTCTGCTCTTCATTCAGAAATCCACTGACTGAGCTCCATTGCTTCACTAAAGTCAGCAATCTTGTCTCACAAAGGGCCAGACAAGGAACCACTGCTCAACAGCTTACTGGTTACCACTTCTGTTACACAATCAACCAGTACATGTTCATCTTTTCATTTAGCTCACAACCTAAGATCTCCATTGCCATGAAACGCCAAATATAGATGGCAAAGCACACATCTTGAAATCACTTCTCTGTGTTCTTGTCAAGGTCTGTACCATACAGGAGGGAGCACTCACAAGAGTAAAAGTGTATTTTGGAAGTTATGTCACCTTTGACACCTTTTCTGAAGAAACTGCATCAAATTGACAGGGGACTATATGAAATTTAACTCCAAAGTTAAAGCATTCTGCTTTCTCAGATACTATACCATATCATCACCAGTGAGTAAACTTAGTCAAAGAAGAAAAGTATTTTGCCAGTATTCAAAAGAATATAGTGCGTGATGACCATTTACAAAAAACAGAAATCTGATTAACAATACAGATATAGAATATCCAAATGCTTTGCCTTGGATTATCAATCCCTGAACATTCATAAAAAGTGAGGAGTACTTGTATGAGTTCCCAAGTAGAAGAAACTGTTACTAGTCTTCACTGCACAATTTGGACAAGGAACTTTTTCCCCTTTCCTTTACCCTTCAACAGCTCTTCAACCACATCTACTTCAACTGCTGGCTCTCTGACTGAAGGAGGAATCCCTGACCATGAATGTACACAGTACTAACAGCCAGGGACATCATCAGTGCAGTGATCTCTGGACAGAACACAATCCTAATCTCCTCTTTGATTTTCCCATTTGGATCCACAAAAAGAGGCATGAAATAATACTTTCATCATTTAACTATATATTTCCTTATTAAAATTTGAAGTTTCACATATTTCAAAAGATGATTAATTTGTACAAGAAATCTCAAAAAGTGGGTATGGTCTTACAGACTTGTCAGCATGCTGGTTCAATTGCTCAGCATCTATAAATATGTTTGGCTTGACAGGAAAAACATTACTTGCAGTAAACAAAGTTTATTTCAGAAGTTCCCATAGTTACTATGATTAGAACGGCATAAGTAAAAGCAATGAATGAAATTTCTAAAGAATTAAAGGAAGAAAAAAAGTAGGTACAGATAACATTTCTAAGAGATCAACAGCAATGAGCAGACAGACTGAAAAATGAAAAAATGTTAAAAAAGCACTTAAAGAGGAAGTACTGCAAGCTCTTGTTAAAAAGTATAAATTTTATATATGACTGATATTTAGATTGAGTAGAACATCTTTAACACTGAGGAAACCAAAAAAAGTGGGACCAGAACTTTATGTTCTAAACATATCTTATTTGCTTCTATGGGTAGAATTTTACTCTAATTTTTAATCTAACCTCTGATCAAATAATTTTAAAAGAAGGTAATGCAGGCATCCTGAGGATTTCAAGGCTCAGCAGACACCAGCGTAATGCACACCTCCTTGGTTACACAAGATACTAGGTGGCAAATTTAGTGCTTCAGTCTTTCATTCAGTGCAGAGGGTTTCTGTTTCTTCCTAAAACAGGTTAAGGAGCAATCTGAAATCTCTTCCTTGAGGCTGGAGGATTTCTCTGAAGGGATCTGGAGTAATTCTGTGAACCTAGAAAATAAGAGACATTGTTAATTGTTGTAGTTTCTGAAAGACACTCCAAGATTATGCATAAGTTACTTCTACCAATGTGCTCAGATCAATGTTTGCTAACCTGCCCTTATTCTTACATCACCTATTATATAATTATGACAGTGATACTATTATTTAAACTTAAGAAACTTCCAAACAAATGAAGATTACATACAATGACTCAAATGTCAGGAACTAGCTAATCAGCTTTACTGTAAAAATGGAACAAAGCCACACAGGGCTGCTCTCCTTTTGGTGGTGTAAATCCAAGACAGAGCTGCAAATCAATATTCATTTTTTTGTTATGAGAGCTTTATATTTTTGTTTAAAATGCACATTTTCAAATCTACTTTTTCTTCACACAAAAATTAATAAATTTTGGAACTAAAATAAAATTTTTCATGAGCAGTTCATAAACATGCAACTGTGTTACTACTCTAGCAGCTGCAAAATATCTAGCCTGTACACCACATACTCTTGCTATATTTGCAAATATGCCAAAACACTAAAAAAAAAAAAAAAAAAAAAAAAAAAGAGATGCAAAAAGAAGCTTTACAGGATTTCTACCCATAAGAGTCAGGACTATCTCAGAAGAAGTGAGAATAAACTTCAAAACCAAACTCAAAAGATCCTGCCAAAAAACCCATTCTTCCTTTATGCTGAGATGGCTCTCCCTGAGCACTGCACTTTTTGACTGTATGTTGGGTTACTAAGTTTTGTTGGCCTTTTCCCTTCCAAGTGATTCTTACTTTGCCCACCTGTTATCAAAAACCCTTGAGCTGTTCTTCTGTGGTTAATAAAATCAATGGGAGTCAGTGATTTCTTCTGAGGCGTGTCTCTCTGTAAAAAAAAGAAAGATATACTCCTAGTTAGTGTGATATAGTTATCTACTGGAATGGTTTGATACTGTTTCTTATGATCTAGTCCAGCCAACTGAATCATACCAAAGTGCAAACCAGCACTAAAACTGCACACTTCTAGCACACAGACACCCTCAAAGGAACACTTGGATGCATCAGACCTGAAAAAAAATTCTTCCTCATACAATAGTCCCAACACACTCCCCAAGACTTTTAACATCCTCCTCTCTACAGGTTAGCAGGAATCCCTGTACACCAGAAATCAGGAGAGACTCAGAAATGAGACCTTCTGTAGACCAACAGCAGGTATGAATGAAGACCTCTTCCCTTTTCCGTTTCTCCACTTACATTGCAACATACCCTGAAAGCGTGAGTTGTGCTGGGCCTTGAAAACTGATCGACAGTAAAAGCTTTTTCTCTGAGTGGCCGTTGTTCTGTCCTGCCAGCCACTGCACTTGACACTCTGCTATGAGCACATCGTCCTTGATGCTGAGAATTAAAAAGGACATTAAGAGAATGCAACAATTGAGTAAGCTAAAATATTTTTCTTCTGTTGATATACAAAAGTTCACAAGCAGAAAAGAAAAATATGTTTTCAATAACCAAAAGCACCAATTAAAGGGGTTGCCTGTTTTTCAAACAGATGTGAGACTGTTTCTATGTTGGCATGTTGATATGTCAACATGCCAATTACTTTCATTCTGGCAATTTATTACTTCCCCAACCTTCAAACATAGGCTAATATAAGATCTGTTTTTTTCAGTTGGTATCCTTTTCTACTTCAGTCAGCATAATCTTCTAATTCTAATAACCTAGCATTGGTGAATAAAACACTGAAAAGAGCTGTTTAAATCCAGAAGCATAGAAGTGCAAGGTTACTGTCTTGTTGGTTTGTTCCTTTAATCTTTTCTTTAAACTAGATTCTTCTGCTGTCAGAGAAGTCTTTCCACTATGATCTGTCTTTGACCTGAGGTTTTAAACTGCCTGTTCTTGCATTGTAATTGTACCCCAATGTAACAGACACTTGCATATTAAAACTATGTATTATATACAAACCAACACAAGCTGTGGAATTTCAACGAGTGACACAGAGCAATTTATTTCTAAATAGCTTGAAGTTCTTCACCACAAAAAAAATTAAGGCAACTTACAGAGCTCTGTTGTATTCGAGGTCCTGAAGGATGTTGTTCAACAGCCTCAGAGTTTATTGGTGGTAACTTGTTACAGGTAGCAGATGCGCGAGCAGAAGAAAAATGATCCCAGCTGGCAACCCTACAGAATTTTGAGTGTTCCTCTTTTAGGAGAATTCACATTACAGACTTTTTCATTGAAGGAATAGGAAATTATTAAGTAGTACATTTCTTTATAAAGCTCAGCTACGGAAAGTAACAGCACCTAATACAGCAAGAAAAAAATAAATTCCTTTCCTCAAAGAAATCATGGCTCTGCTTGCTTTCTTCTTTGCTCTTAATTCTACAATTAATAACAAATTGTGGGCTAGTTCTCAAGTATTTTATGAAATCCTTCAGTGGTCAAAGTTCAATAAAATTCTGAGACAAGAAAAGAATAAAATTAAAAACTCACCATTTCCTCCCTTTACGGATTTCATCATTGCACATGTTAGGAACTTCTGAGCAGAGCTGGTCAGAGGTGAGAGAAGGTAACCTTGGTAGTTTCCTAGAAGATGCCAGCAGTGCCAGAGATGATGAGAGAACACTGTTACCAGAAATTCTTCCCAACTTAGCATGTGCTGAATTTGGAGCTCTGGAGGCAATGCTATGCTGTCTGCCTTCTTGCTCATTCCTAGGGAGAGAAAGAAGTAAGGCATTAGGATCAAGAAAAGCAAGGATTTAACAGCATATCATTTCAACCTCTGCAAATCATTATCAGCGATGCACACAAACAAGATCGCTGCTTTTTTACTACCTTTTTTCTAATCACAAAACATTTTTTACAAAACGTGAATTGTATCACATTTTGAAAATGTCAATATCAACACCTACTGTATTTTTTCTGCTGTGGCAACATGCCTCTGTTGGAGTGGTTTTGCTTGAATTGTCATCACACCATTCAAATCACTACAGAAGTTGCTGGAGAAACGGTGAACCTATTAAAAGCAACAACTATGTGTTAATGTTTACTTTTTTAGAAGGAAGATGTCAAAAAGCACATAGTTAAGAGATATTTTACTTATTTTTTACAATAGTTTATTTTAAGATGGTTTAGTAGAATTCTCAGGACTAGACGGGGCAACTATCCTTTTTTTCTTTTCCTTATCTTAAGCAGATTTTTATAAACCCTACTTGTGTAATTTAGTTACTGAATTGCAACTCAATTAACAATATAAGTTTCAGTTGAAGCCAGAGTTTGATTTTTCAAACTTTCCATTTTCCCTCAGCACAGGGGCATGATTTATCTAAGCATTTTACTTCTTGCTGCTGGGACCAACACAGAACAAAACACACCAATGGGGAGAACCAAGACTGCTGTGCTGTATTTTCAGACAATGCCATGTTTGTTATCTCACTGTTTAGCAAGCATGGAAAAAGAACCATTGGAAGAAAAATTAAGTCGCTTCAACTCAATAGAGGGAAACAGGAGGAAAAAAACAAACAAAAGCAGTGGCTGCAAAAGGAAACAGATGTGCAAAACAGGAAAAAGGAGGCAGAGGGAGGAGGCAACAAGCAGGACAAAATAGGACATTTTATCAACATAAGCATGAGCTTCCACAAAGACAGGTAAGGCCTACGGCCAACGTGCAGGTGGATGTACTGCAGAATTCCCTTTCACGAGAGGCAAAGAAAAGGAATGAGAAAATCTGAAATTCACTGGGTTGTGAGTAAAGCACTTCAAGTTGCAACTCCACATCCCAGCAGCCCAGGGAACAGCCCAGTTTGTCTTCTTGATTCTATCATAAAGAAATGACTGGACCACAATAGAAGTAAAATTAGTTTTTAAGGACAGAATAGAATTTAACAAGAATTTGTAACTCAATGGCAGCAATACCTTAGTGATAAACTGTACCTTTAAAGACCACCAAAGGAAAACAAGTGACAATAAACAAAAAATTAACATTTCATTAAACCTCATTTTAAATGAGATGAGTTTAAGTACACCTAATTGGTATAAGGAAAACAAAAAGAGAAAAAAAGGAAAAAGAACCTGTTCAAGTTTTAACCAAGACTATCCAAGGTTTGAAGAAAAAAAGAACACCATTTGACAAAAAGGTTTGTTTTATTTTTACCTGTGATGAAACAGAATGAGCCCCAAAAGACACACTTCGTGCTTCAGAGCCTCTGGAAACAGGAATGCTCCCAGCACGTGTTATAGCATGAATGACTGGCAAAGGTGGCAGTTTTGCCGTAACAGTTTTCAGTTTTTCTATTTGCTTGTCACACTCTGCACAACAGCAAAAAATAGAGGGAATAAAAAGCATTTTCTATGTTTACCAGCCATCATTTGTTGGGGTTCAAATATTACACTACATAATAAAGACTTTCATATAGTTTTAAGTTTCTATGGCATTTAAAAATCTGACATAAATTACTTTTTTTTAAAGCATTTCCATTTGTCTATGCTTTCTCTGGCACTGACATACAAGCTTGCCTATACAGGTAGATTTGGACATGGGTGTTTATGAAAATACTGCTAAGACTTTAAAAATGCTGTTTAAAATTCCCCACAGATTTTTTAACTAGTAAAAAAAAAAATCTAAACTATATCTCAAGAACTCCATTGATACTCTCCTTGTCTGACAGCAGCTATACACTGTTTCATTTTGGGTATATGCTACCATCTTATTTCTATCATAAACCCAAATTCTTTTCCTTCCTAGTTGAAATACTAGCTATTTGTCATAAGCTTATGACTTTCAAAAATATAAAAAAAGCAAACCTATCATAATATTGCTAAACTATAACAATGAGAGCAAAACAATCTACCTGTGGTATAAAAAGAACGTTTACATTTCAGGAACACCTGAAATGTTAAGTTCTGATGCTGAAAGCATTCAGAGAAATTTTGCCATTTCTCACTTTGTTATATTCTTATATTTGAGGTTGAGTGTACCTTACATTTGAAGTAACTTCCAAAACCCACCCTCAGGTATTCTTCTGCTAATTCTGTCCTTTTAAAATACATTAAAAGAACTGAAATGTCCCTCAGCTTTCAAAGACAGCACATGCATGTTAAATAAATTTTAACTTCTACTTAATTTTACTAGTTTTTTCTTTTCCTCACCTCAGCCTGTGAGAATATGAAAGCATAAAATAAAATTACATCCATCACCTTTTCTTCATCCTATAGTAAACTCAGGAACTCCTGCACATCAGCTAGACTGCCTATCTCACTTTAACAATCAGGCTGCCTCAAGGTTCTTTTTATCAATAAAGCTTAAACAATGAGGACTAGGAGACTTTGATTCCTAGGTTCCTGATTCAGATCACATTACCAGTGATACCCTGCTAACAGTACCAATTTGCACCTTCAACCCAGTGATTAATACTTTTATTTTTTTAAAACCTGCTCTCTTGCAATGAAACTATTTCAGCCAGTATTTTTATTTTTACACCTCACATACAAAGCTCCCTGAAAATTAGAAAGAAGATTTTAGGTGCACGTGTGTGCACACATTCTTGTGGCAAGGTATTACATATGTTACAGTTCTATAGCACTGGTTGTCTTAACTAAAGCTTGGAAGTGTGCTTAATTTAAGGGGATGGCGAGGATAAGTTTTCTGAATTAGATTCAACAAATACCGTATTTTCAAATTAAAATATCAAATACCTGGGATACTAGTTTCCCAATTTTTTTTAATCAGTTCCTCCAATATTCCAATGACATTGCTCCAGATATGATCAAATACTTCAGAAGCCACAGCATCTTTGATACAGGCATTGGGAGAAACAGGGGGAATGCCACGCTTACACATCTTCTCAGAAAGACACATTTTCTTTTGTTCCCAACTGTCATCCTCACTAATAAAGGAAACAAAATCAAAAGAGTTCCCATGTGGTTTGACTTTTTCCCCCCTCCTTCAGTACAGAAGCATACACACAGAAGAAAAGGCAGTCAGCTAGAGATCACCACAAAATTCGAACCCAAATTCACCTAAGGGGCTAGAACCTAAAAAATACAAGTAAAGACTTCTCTTTATTTTGTTTGCAGTTGAAAAATTTAAAAATCCTGTCAGGACAATAGAAAGATCTTCAGGTCTAGGAAAAAGTTTTATACGTGGCCCATAGTCATTTGAGACTAAATCCTATGCTTTTTACAGTAACACAGGCAACAACATCTGTTTTATTTGTCAAGATGACTCACATAGAAAATTTCTTTCTTAGCTCACCCTGTGTACCCGCACACATCTGCAATTTTCCACCACTGATCAAAGATGAAACAACTTTAAAGGATTTCTGCAGCCTAACAAGAATAGTAGAGCCCATAGCCTTACACATACCTCCTTCTTCTCAAATACAATGAGAACAGTTATGGTTTTTATTTTTTTTCCCCCTATCTATGGAATCATGTTTTACCAACATTTCCTGACTTGGTCTTCTAATAGACCCTCTCAAGAAGAAAGTTTTTAACCTTTTTCTTTTTTTAATGACATCCTATTTTTTTCTAAGGAAGGTTTTTTGTTTGTTTGGAGTTTTTTGTTTGGTTGGTTTTTGGTGGTTTGTTTTGTTTTGTTTTACCACAAAGATGATTCCAAATTCATACTGGTTTCTGCTACCTCCCTTTCTCTTAACTGTAAGTGAGATGTGGCTGAGTGGTCCAACTCAAAATGACCAAGTTGTTGCCCTGTCATGCTTTTTAACACCTAATGTTTTAGTTATTGAGAACAAGGTATTTCAGAATTGAAGGAAACAAGAAGCATATGAAGGAGACACAAGAGAGAGAAACACACCTTCAGACAAGTCTCCTTCCCAAATTAAGTTTGATAACTTAGTAAAACAAAGAGAGAAGACTACTGAGAATATTCTTAAACCTAAACGCTTCCTAAAAAGGCAGCAACCCTGGCCCTCTCTTTCAAAAAGATGACTGAAAGGGTCTCAGTCTGGTTCCTCAAGTTTTCAGAACAACCATGTCTTTGTTCTGAGTGTGCAAAAGGCCTTAGCATATAAATCTGTGCTTTGTGCCTAACTAGTCCTACCAAAGTTTTCCCCTTGTAGAGGCCTTTTAGAAAACAGAACATTATGAGCTTTCATGCACCCAGTATCTAGCTGCTGGAACAGGCTGCACTATCAATAAGATGACTACATGAATCGTTGCTCACAAGAATGCTCTAAATGCAGGCTGTAATCTGCAGCTCTCCTCACAAAGCTGTAACACACTATACAGAAAGAATTTAAGATTCATTGGGGCAATGACAGCACAGTGTAATAACACTAAACAACCTCAAGGCTGCTCAAGGCACTCACCTGGGGAGAAGGGATGCCTTCATTCCACCCCATCTCAAAATTAATATTCATTTTATTGCATCTCCATGCATCAAACACCTCAAAACAACTAGTGGTTAAGACACATTCCTCTGACATGGGAGATGTGAGCTTTAAACCACTAGAAAGACAACATACCTAATCTTCCACCATACCCAATAAGTGTTCTGGCCACTGTGCTGCTGAACACAGGGACAGAAGGAACTATATCTTACAGAAGAAAAACACAGTTTATGAACCCTGTCTCCATTCACTGGTAATTTTTCATTACATTCTTCAAAAATACATGTATCTGTTATTTACAGTTCCTTGTTGTCAAAGGCAAGATATTCCTCTATTTTTCCATCCTCATCATAAATTTCTTCTTCCAGAAAGGAATATATGGCTGAGTCGGAAGCAGAAATCCCAGTGGAACTTGAATCCAGAGATGTATGTAGTGGAGACGCTGTTGGGATCAGTTTAGACCCTGAGATGCAGAGCCTGAAAAAAATATCAACAAAATGAGAATTAAACATTCAAAGAAAGGAGAAAGTGCATATTTAATTACACTGACACGTTACAGTAATACAAAAGTAATACTTGTACATGTTTCTGAAGTGGAAAGACCAAAAAGAAAACTTTAAAAAAATTAACATACGCTTTTGTATTATCAGTACATTCACGGAGGCCAGGCACACACTCAGTATCTACACGGGCATCATTTCTGCTCTGAAAATGCTGAAAGCCTTCATCCTTTGGCGCTAGGATCTGCTTCCCTAGAACCCTGAATCAAAAGGAGAGAACAAGCAGTACCTCAGTTGGAAACCTAAGCCATATACAAATATCCAGAATACAAACACCTGCAAACAGTAGGCAATGCAAAAGCACACCTTACATCTGCTTTCAAAAGCAATTCATAGAGGGGCCAGAGCTTTGTGTACTACCTTAACATCCCTAGTATTTAAGTCATTAAAGTTAAGCTGCTTTACACAAGATGAGATTCTAGTTTATAAATTTTAAGAGCAAATAGTAAAACTTGTTAGTTTGTTCTAAAGGCAGATAAAAATAAACACACTTCCTTTCTTACCAAAAACCTCTGTAAGATACATTTTAAAATGGATGCAGAAGAGAAATAACATCTGCTATGACTTCACTTATCCAACTTCAGTACCCACCAGTGTAAGTAAAAGTGCTGATCAAAAATACTTACATAGAAAGTACAGTTAATGTTCAGAAAATACGCAAACTCCAAAGAGCACAATGTAGAGAGGTAGAGAGGAAAGGTGAAAGCAACTCTAATAAATGTAAACAAAATTATGCTAAAATAATTTCTGAACACAATATAGTTAAATAATAATCACTGAATTGTTTTTCACTAGAATTCACAAGATCTGAACAGAATTTACCACTCTTATCTGTAGTGCAAGCAGCAATGTTCAGACTCACCTGAACATGTTTTCTTGAGGCTACCTTTTACAAAACACTGTATGCCACATGAAGCTCTAAGAAAGACTTTTTTTCATTTCTTATTTCAAAAGCCAAGAACAAAAAGCTTTCTCTTCAATAGATCTGATCCTTCCCTGATTGATGACAGTTCTTAAATGTCTTTATTCCCACATGCTGAGCCACATATTCATCTATCAATACAGCTTATTTACCAATTTTTAAGGTTTCATCTAAATAAATGAAAATAACTTTTCTTTTTAAACCACAGGAGATACCACATTCCTTAGGTGCAAATTATGCAGAAGCTCCCAGATTTCTTCAATTCAACCTCCTGGACTTGACTGGTATTGCCAGCATTTGGTTTGAATGAAAAAATCCTATGTACAGGGAACCACTTAAAATAAATTCAATTCAGTGAAAATACCCTAAAAATAAAGAGAAATTACCTACTATTTTGATCGAATTACACAGCACAAAAATCTGTCTCCATTTTATGCATGTTCTATTAATTTTCACAGTATCTAAACAAGACAAAGCACGGCTTGATGCTAGTGAAAATTGCCTCAGATTTATTTGGCAATTCTCTTTTGCTCCCGACAAAGTGTGACAAGCTTTGTTAGTTGATTTTAGTTTATATTTACTAGTACCAAGACTCTGCAAATTACCTAAAAGCACTGAAAGCATACCAGTTATTGACAGCATTATTTTAGACGGTTTTAACAAACTATTGAATTGACTAAAAGATAGTCAATACAAATACAGGCCTATGCATTTAGAATGGCTTAAGAGTAGCCACATGTCACAAAGAATGTTGTGCCATCATTTACGAAGGCAGGACAGTACCATGCAGAGCAACACTAACTTGTCCTCTGTGTCATAAGAAGCAGTCATCAGGATGCCTAGAAATTCTGCACATCTATGCAAAGCAGTTTTCATTAATCATGTAGGCATCCTCAGATCTGTTCAACTGGTAATTGCTGGATTAATAGAACACATTGTTTTACATGGCCTTGGAGGACAGTGCAGCTGTGCATCATATGTGAAGCATGTGGTCACCTTCATTTTTCATTACTCTTTAGAAAAATCAATTACAGAATTAACCCTGGATTTTTTTGGAATCTCATCATATGTTTTCACTTACAGTAAAACCAAACATTTATTTACAAGATGCATTCTTTATTTAGAAAAAGTCATTATGAAAATGGTGCATTATTATTTTCTCAATACATTCCGCTAAAATACCTTTTCCTGCAATCACTTTATTAAGCAAAATAAAGGGCATCACTTTCTAAAGCACCACGGCCCAGATTTACTGAGCAACTACAGAACAGCTCAGTCCAAGAGATACAGATTTGAATGCACAAGTGTTGATGCCCAAAACATAAGAGAGTACCCCAAAAATTCAAATTAGAATGATAACTGATTAAAACTAGTACTAGCAAGAATTTCCTTACCTTAGATGAGGAAATTGTTCAACCCAATCTGCACATTCTACCTGCAGGTTCTCTGTTTGGGAGGTCACTTTTCCTTCAAACAGCATTTCATCAATCTCCCAAAATAACTGATGCACTCTCTGTGTGTTGGCTTTATCAAATTCCTACATATTATAAAGATAATAGTTGTTAGCAAATATGCATATATACTAAAATTTCCATTATATTTACAAAACAGAACAATTTGAATCAATTTGGCTGAGAGTATCAGAATGCATGTTCAGACTATATACTTTGGATGCACAATTTACACAAAAAAAAAAATAAAAAAAAAAAAATAAAAAAACCCTGCATAGCTGGCCTGAGCAAGTTGATTTAGCAAAAAAGGGAACTACAGGCTACATTTCTATGACATTAACATATAACAGACAGCTGCCCAGGATTAGCCCACAGAAAAAAAAAAAGAAGTTATAAAGCGTCTGGACTCCCAGCTTGCTTCCTGTGCCTATGTGAAGCACACACTGCATCTCTGCGACCCAGGGCACCAAAGCTCCCTGCTCTTTCAAGCAGTGCTCCTCCTTCTTCCTTTCTGACTACAACAGCTAAGAGGGCAAAGAGGGGGCACCTTAAGCCTGCGTCACCTAGTCTGGTGCTTAGGAAACAGCTGTCAGTGTGAGAAATGCCCTTCCATGCTTCTCCACTGAACCTACAACTCAGTGCAACTAGAGACAGGTGCACAGAGGCAAATGAAAATGCCTGAGAAGTGCCCAATTTTATCCAGCCATGTGGAGACAAGCTCCTGGCTGAGGGTTCCTCAGCTGGGGCACTGTTCATAATGACATTTGCCACTCATATTAGATAATTTGATACACTCAAAAAACTGGAAATACACATGGCCCAAATAATGCCTGTTCATTTCCAGCTGAATGCCTCAAAGCACTTCAGGGTGCAGAACGGATCACACTAAAAAGAAATGAGAAAATCACTCTCACACAGGTTATTGTCTAATCCAGGGTCAGGCTTTCTCCTGAAGGGCTGTCAGCAACAGCTGGGGTCAGTATCCTAAAGGTTAGGACATTGTGCAAAAAGAATGGCAGGACTACCACTGCCAACTATGGAAGGCTTTCTAAAATGAAAGTGGCAGCAGCTGCAATGCTTTTGGATTTATTCAACACTGCCATCCTGCACCAGGTATGCCTCAGAGGTCTGCCTTTGTAACAAGTACAATCTCTCTCTACATCATCTACAAAAAAGAACTGAATTGATGTAAGAGCTAAATATTTACCAAGACTGGTAAATTTATACGCATGTTCATATTTTGTAACTGAAAACATTGAGAATAATTCAATTTAGACATTGGCTGCACTATAGTGTTTGAAAATACATACTTTATCTTTCTCTTGGACTCAGAAAGCTAAGCCTACCTTCTTCAGTAAAACAGGTTTGTTTTCCCTAAACTTCATTTATCATCTTATTCCATTTTCCTTTGTTACGCATTAGCTGCACCAATACCAACTTGCAACCAAAACTATTTTTTAAATATTCAATTAATGCACTTAATTATTAGGCTATTATGGATGAGGTGCCACATGACCAGTATCAGTAAAAACTAATCTTTTCCTACAGTATTTAGAGAAACGGTACTATAAAAGTTTCTATGACATACATCATCCCTCCAGGAGTAAACCGAACTTCTTTCAGTAGACAAACTAGTAGTATAGCTGTTTATTCCCGACCAAGAATTATTCAACTCCGTGGGTGTTGTACAACCACTAGATGAAAGCGATGAAAGCTTTTCACTGAATTGATGAGAAATGAAAATAAAGAACACAATTATTTGCTGTATAAACATCTTTTAAATAAAGCAAGTAATCAAGTAAATGGACAGCAATATGTATTCCTGTTGAGAAGAGGTGCAAGCCTGTATTTTTAAGTAGAGTGCTCTTAATATATGCTCCTATTAGCGCCGTTTACTGCCTTAAAGGCAATTCTTTCTACACTACTATGTTTTGCTTGTATATAAACCATTGCAACTGTATGGACATTCTAAAATATGCATATGTATGTATGTATTTGAATATATATATATATACACGTCCTTGTGTTTCCAGCTCTAACAATTATTTCCATTTCTGCTAGCAATCACATAAAAAACACATTAAAGATAACCTGTAACTCTTTAACTCTAGAAGCTATCACAAGAAAACTTTTGGAAAACCAAGCACAAGATCTCTACAAGTGTTTCAAGTAGCACTGAGTTGTATGTCTCTATGCAGTGATTTTTAAGTTGCTAAATCTGGTGCACTTGAAAATTTGAGCTGGCAACTCAAGCCCTCAAAGGTCTAGCTGGTCCCTGCCAGCTACCACCCATCCTGGGATGCAGGGAAAGTAACAGAAATTGGATGTACAGGCCAGGCAAAACCTAACCAGTGTCATCTGGCATGGAACTTCTTGAAAGTTAACTAACCTGCAATGTTAGGCAGCATGATTTTAATTTAATCTGAAGTCTGATTCCCCTTCCAAACCTATTCAGTGCCCTCCACTATGGTCTAAAAATAATCAAATCCATATCACAAACCAGGAATAAAGTTCAAACCCTTTAAATAGC
>VZTX01000345.1:16685-125853 GCA_013400915.1 Pardalotus punctatus
TGGGCAGGAAGGAGGAGAGGAAGACAACCACTGTTGAATTTTTCAATCCTCTCCATCAAGACAAACATTTGGTTGAGACAAACCACCTTGTTTCAAATTAGCTTTTATTTACCTTACAAAGGTGTTTTAAAAAAAATAAAAATAAAAAATATGCTTTTACTTTGAGACTTGCTTTACTCTACTGGCATCATCCTCGGATTTTGCAGTTCAAACTTTGCACGAAGCACACACAAATGCAGAAGCACCTCACTATTGCAACAACAGAGCAGGGGGACAAACCAGAAATTGCCCATACAGAAGTTTATTTACGTATGTGTTTCTGTTCAATCATTAACAATAGAGTCCACCTTCTCAGATGTCTTTCCACATAAAAAAAAGCTACAGATACAGTGCAAAGCAAAGAGTGGTCTTTACTAAACCTATCTTAGCAAAACTTGTAATGAAGGAATGCTTTTTTCTTTGTTTTGGGAGTGTGGGGCTTTTTGTTGGTTTTTTTTGTTTGTTTGTTTTTTAGACAGAAACTATTTATAATTACAAAACTGTTTATAATTACATATTACATTTGACCCATTAAGTTAGGTCACTAATATGCTAAACCCACCTCTTCAGAACATACACAGATGTGTGAAAGTGTTTCTCAGAAGCTCTTTCACAACAACAGGTTGCTTCACATATTTTCATGCCATAAAATCCTCAGGTCATAACCATGAACAGCAGCATGATTGCATCAAAATACATTTGTGAATGAATAACTGCTAGGAAACAGCTCACAGTTCAAGAATTTTCTTCATTTCTTTCGAGAAGAACTGGAGATTGGATTGTTAGGATTGTTCTGTCTTCTTTCTATCCTTTCTGATATTTACCTTGCCGTTACACATATTACAAAGACACATATGTCAAAATCTAACTCCCCACTCAAACAGATCACATCACACATCCTACTTCTATGTCTTATGTAAGACACCAAAAACCCACCACAAGTTTGAACTTCTCATCAGGGAAGACCTTAAATTTCAAGTTCTTGGAGACTGGTACAAAAGCAGTGGAAAGCATTTCCATGTGTTTGCTCTAAATATCCTATCTCTTCCCTAGGCATCTGCTTTTGGCCAGTAAGCACCAGGAGGCTCTATTAATATTCATGCAGTCCAGTCCCATGACTGGAATCTCATTTTGTCCTAGCACCAAGATCTATCTCCCAGGAACTAACAGTGAGCTCACAGCCCGACTTCTACATGGAATACTGTTTCCTTCAGTTCCTGTATATTTCTCTCTGTCTTCATTTGCCATGTTACTGCTCAGGCAGCCTAATAAGGTCTTTGAAATGTTTTCATAGCTGATCCTTGTTCTTACTGTTTTTCCACAGCTTAACACCACCACCGAGATTTCACAATTCACTGCTCATGTCTTTACCTACTCATGCTGCCTAGGTCAGATTGCCATGAAACACCACATATACCGGTACCTTCTACTGACTAGTATCCAATCTAAACCTCTCCTGGTGCAACTCGAGGCTGCGTCCTCTTGTCTTGATGTATGATGGAGCAAAACAGTGTTTCTGCCACATTGTTCCACTGCACGTTGTTGTACTACGACACCTTGGATCACATGCTATTATCTGGGCCAGGAAATTATTGCACTAAAACTAAACGAAACGAAAAACCCCTCCCAGCACATCTATAGCATCACTTCCCCTGCGCTGGCAAGCGAAGGCCAGGAGCAGAAGCAGCTCCCAGCTGCTCACCGAAAGCTCCGCAGCTACGGGCACTAAACGGAGACAACAATACCGCTGTCCGCTACCCCGCGGCAGCGCTCCCGGAGGGACGGCAGTCGGGCCGCGGATATCTCCCCGNTCGAACCGCCCCGGCGGCGGCAGCGCGGCGAGGGCCGGCCCGCCCGCTGTCAGCTGTGCTAGCTCCAGTACATAAAAACTCGGGCGTCTACATGTTTTGCGGAAAGCCTCTCCTAAAGGAGGAAGCAGATCCGCTCATAAGCAAGAAAATAAAAGAAAATTAAAAATAAAAATAAAGGCAACATTAAATATGCTAAAAATTAAGACTGAGAAAGCATGGAATATAAAGACTCGCCTTACAAGGAAAAAACCAACATTTAAATGACAAAATTGAAATGACAAAAACCAACATTTAAAGTTTCATAGCTAAACAAAGTATTACTCACTAAGAAAGGTGTATAGAAAATGACTGGGTATTTGTTCTCTGAAAATAAAAGGTTGTGGGTTTTTTTTAACCTATGTTTGGTAAGAAAAGTTCCATATTCTTCAAAGCTCCATTCTTCCATGTCAGTAAATCATTAATAAACTGAATGTGTAATAACAACTTTCCTTGTCCTTAACAACCATTCTTCTATAGGAGCAGGTTTGTCCACCCTCTCAGACCCAGCCACCCACACACACACAACACAGAGGAAAATAAGAGTTCTTTGTCAAGCAAAACTTATCCAAGCAGATGAAGTCTAGGATAGCAAGTTATGTCCTGGTTAAGAACATACAATTTTAACCTTCTCCTTTATTTCTACAGTGTAAAGACTGAGACCAAGAGTTAAATTTTGTGCAACCCTTTTGGAAGGCTTGTTTGTCATTGCAGTAACAAGATTCAGCCATTGGTCACCCCCCACACCCTACCACCACAAAAACCCACAATATAATTTGCATTTCTCTAAACCAAGCCCTTTCTTCCTCCTTTCCAACCAACACAATGAAAATAACATGGATAAATAATTGTGAAGGAGTATATTATTAGTACTAGTACTACCTCCATCTCTCTAATTTGGAACTGAAAAGAACTATCAAAGGACATACCAAAAGGCATTCAACCAGAAGAGTTTAGAAAAGTCAATTAACAGAGAAAAATGCTAACTTTATTATTTGTCATACATACTATGAGACCTCTTTAACACATGGTTCAAAGTCTGTTTTGTAGCCGCAGTGTCTGAGAAAATACTTACTATGCATTGCTCCATGGCCAACAATGTATAATATCCTAATCTCTAATAAAGCTGCAGCCTTATTGACTGAAATAATTAATTTTCTCAGATTTCCCATCTTTACATGTTCTTTACTATTTTAGAAGCATGATTTGTAACAAACATCAACATACTAAACACATCATGCTCTCATAACAAGACATGCTTTATCTTTTAACCTGCCACTTAGAGCTGGGGTTGTTAAACCTGGAGAAAAGGAGGCTCAGGGGATACCTTATCACTCTCTACAACTGCCTGAAAGGAGTTTGTAGCCAGGAGTAGGTTGGTCTCCCAGGTAGCAAGTGACAGGATGAGCAGAAATAGCCTCAAGTTGTAGCAGAGGAGGTTTAGATTAGATATTAGGAAAAAATTCTTCACTGAAAGGATGGGCAAGCATTACAGTAGGCTGCCCAGGAAAGTGGTGGAATCACCATCTCTGGAAGTGTAGATGTGGCATTTGGGGACACGGTTTAATGGTGAACACATCGGTGCTGGGTTAATGACTGGACTTGATGATTTAAAGTCTTTTCCAACCTTAATGATTCTATGTTTATTCATTTCACTCATGTTCTCACTTTCTGTTCATTGTTCTATCCCACACTTGGTTTGTAAAACCAAGAAATAACTATTATTTGTACGCCAGATTTCTATAAAATTTTGATAGGAGTAAGAATATTTTTTAAAAGTCAAACTATAAGTTCTCTCTAGCATAAACGTATAAATCTGTGGGAAAAAACAGATTTTGAAATCACACCAACCATTCTTACACTGGTCTGGTACAATTACTGTGGAAGTCTATTTCTTATTCTTTGAAGTGATATAGTGAACAGGAGCTGTAACTCCACATACCCAGCCTGCTTAAATATTCCTCTGTAAAGGCTTACTCTCAACACAGTGCCCACCTGTCATGGAAGGGAATAGACCACTTCTAGTCACTATCTTGTTCACTGAGCAAAACATACAAACTTTGTTACAAGCAACACTGAAAAATCGTCACTGCACAGAATGTCCTTCCACATGTTCACCAGTTAATGCCACTACATCTTTAGAGCAAGGAAAGACAGACAGGACATGACTACTTTCCACATCAATGATGTGCAACATTCTAGGCATGTAATGCAGTATTGTAGTTGAACATTTATACCACAGAAAATACTAAATTCATAGGAAATACAGACATCCTTTTCCCTCTAGGTCAGGTAGTCATCTGTCCAACTTGGTTGCAGTCAGCCATAGTAAGCTCTCCCTGTATTGCTTGACAAAACACATTTTTTCAAGATTCAGAGGATCTTTAGGAAGACAAGAACATTTTTACTCTCTTCTAACAACTTCAGTGACCACAAACTGCCTAGTATAACAGCCACAGAATGCCACTGGCAGATCCTAGAGGAGGTTGTACTATCTGAAGACTGCAGTAACAACACATGGTTAATACAGCAGCATCAAATTCTCCCTTCAGCAGTCTGAACCTTTTATGAGCCATATCCAGTGACTTTTACAGCTCTTGAAAGCAGTCTGTTTGGATCAGCATTTAATCACTTATTGCAGAAATACAAAGAAAATCAAGGTAGATGACGACAATGCCTGTCCCTGCTTACAGTCCCTATGGCTTAACTTTCTCAAAGTCAAGATAATTGTGGTGTATCTTGAAAAGGCATCCCTAGAATAGTCTAGCTAAGAATAGTCTAATCCCTAGAATAGTCTAACTCCAGTAGGTGCATAGTAAATGAAGCAGAATCATGAGAAATTTAATAGAACTTTCATCTAGCCTTTTGAAGAAAATCATTTTAAGGCAGCTATAATATTTTTGAATTTTTTGATTGGAAATTATATGGTTCAATAAGAAGGAAAAAGAAAACCTGCCTTGAAAGAGAATACCGCAAATGTTGACCTTCTTAGCTTCTAGCAACACATTATCTTTATCAGCACTGTTACTGAACATGCCAGAGGCTTGACAGCAAGCAAAAATACGCTCCAAAAATGATAACATGTCTTCATTGGTGTCACTCCAGACAAGGAGATAATTTTCATTTTGCTCTCATCTCTATTAATGAGCACTGCCAGAAGTGTTTCAGTGCTTTCAGTCGTCGGGTTGTTGGCCAATGAAATACTGACTACATCTGAAGCGTGAAAACACAAATCTTTATCAGAGTTTTTCCACTGACAGTGTTTAATCGTACAACGTGATGGCCCTTTTCTTTTACAAAAATGTCACTTACTGTCATTGAAGCTATCTATGGGCTACTGATGCTTTGATGATTAAACTACCTTGGGAGCATTTGTACAGTTGAACTCAGTGAGTTTTTCAGGTGACTATCTTTTTGATCTGGCCAAATTACCATAATTTGTCACAATGCCAATATTCTTCATATATTGCTAAAATTCTATTCCTAATTAAGCATAAAAGCCTCCCTCAGTTCAAAAAGTAGATAGCATTGGAATACATTGTCTCTAAGCTCCAGAGAGAAGGTAGTATTGAAAGACTTTGCCAATGGAATATCATTGCTCATCCGTGAAATGCTGCTAGTTAATATACATCCTCATTTTCTCATGGTAACACTGCAATGACTATGATTTATGTAGACAAATGGCCTCCAAGAAGACTATCATTTGGTCTTATGTCTCAGTTTGGGGGCACAATTGCATAATGACTAGACAGAAAAAAACAACAAAATAAAAACCAACAAATCAACAAACCAAAAACAAACACCAAAAACAACTTGGTTAGCAGTATGCTAAGAGTAGGGCCCACTGCAGCTCAGAACTGCCACTCCTCTTTACTTGCAGGTACCAGTAGGTTCTCTCAGAACCTGAATTCCAAGGCATGAAGTTCCTCTGTGCTTTCCTGCATCACCATCTACAGTTTGTCAGTCCTCTGTGGTAGCCGCCTGCACAGAGTGCTCACTAGGTGAACTCAAAGTCACATCTTTCACTCAAGACCTGCTTTGCCTTAGCATTGAGGTCTTCACTTGTTATTCCATCTGGAGTGAAGAAAAATAATAAACTAAACATAATTTTCTTAAACCACTGACAACACTAAAAGAAGTGAACAGAAGAAAACACATTCTTAATACAATCTCAATCTGTGTACACACAGCACAGCATCTTAGGTGGCTATTTGTAGTACATACACTTAAGTGCGATGTCTGTTAATAGGCATTTTCATATTGAATCCTGAAACAGATTTAAGGTTTTTTACAACCATGATCTGTGTTGAGTTCTGTTCCTATCTTTAAAAAACAAAGTTAGAATAAACTGTTCCAATTTTAAAGACAGGCTTATTTATATATAGTAACTTTATTCTTCTGAAAATTTTAAAGGCTTTATAATTTTGAAATGCATTCAAGATGGCATGAGCTTGCAAAGTATTATATATAATAATTTTACATCTGTTTGTTATTTTGATTCACTGTAAAAATGTAACTGCAAGTATAATTCTTGGTTATAGGTAATATAAGCAATTTCTGAGTGCAAGATACTATAGAAGTAAATTTGACTTTTTAATATAAATTATGAATCAACATTAAGAAAAATACTATTATCTTAATTAACTGCAATAATAAAGAATGCTAATTAGTGTCTTAGAGAAGGTGTTTTATTTCTTTGGATCTGATAGGAGGCATTTACTGCTGCAGGATCAAGTGTCTGAACAGACAGGGAGGGAGTAACACCCTAACAAAACACTTGGAAGTGATCCACAGGACTTCCCCTTTATATTCTTTTTATGTAAATTTGGAAATCCAGTAAACTTTTTTTTTAACACACTTCTTTCAGCAGCATAATGTCATAGGGATTGGAACACCTTTTGCTCATTAATCTCTGAAGAAAACTTGACACAAAATGAATCATTGAGAACAGGTGCAGAACTTTATCCTCCCTGAACACTGAATTTATAAAAACAAAACCCAGAAACAATCTGAAATGTTGTGTGGCAACAGTTCTATACTACTAAGCAAAGCAATGCAAGTGTAGGGAGACCTCAGTCGGCATGTATGTTCAGGTGTACTAAATACTTTTCTCCTTCCTGTGGAACCACAAACACCCCTGGCTCAAGATATAATGATGTTTCATCATATTGCTAAAAGCTTCTGTGGCTGAACAGTTTTGAGGACATGAAGGTTTCCCTCTATCTTTGCTATAACGTGACTTCACAATATCTTTGCTCACCACCCTAGTGTGTGGAATATCCCTTTGGCCAGTTCACTGTCCTGCTGCCTTACAGCTTTTTGTGCACTCCCTGCCCTGGCAGAGCCTGGGACACTGAAAAGTCCTTGACTTGGGGTAAGCACTGCTTAGCAACACCCAAACATCAGTGTGTTATCAACATGACTCTCATATTGAATCCAAAACACAGCATCTAGTCAGGAAGTCGTCAGAGTAAGGATGTAAAAACTATCACATGCCAACTTGTGAACATTATGAACATATTTTTTCAGGTGAAGGAGTCAAAACAGCCCAGAAATCCCCACTCTTGTTTTCCATATCGTGTACACACATGCACAAGTACATATTCACACCACTTCAAAACTCTTCCAAAAAGACTGTAGCAAAAGTGAGAAAAGACTAATTCAGTCACAAGTTCAGTATTTTGTGAGACAAGAAATCTCTAATTCCGTTAGCATTTGACAAAACTGGCAGGAATGATCTCATCACTGAAAAGACCACAATTTTTCACCAAACTACCACAGTATCCAAGAATCTTCTCCCTTACCAGAAATATTGAAGAAAAAAATAGCCCATTATGGGCCCAAACCTAAACTAAAAGTGACTCCATGAACAACTGCACACTGACTCTACACTCACAAACAGTTAAAAATAAATAGTCCCGTAACTCACAAGATTTTAGAGGAGTTCATGACAGTTAAGAGTAACAACACAGACTGGGGCCCTTCCTCTTCTTTTCATGGTTGACTTAGCAATCCTGTTTATTGAGCACTGGATCAGAAATAAAGTGCCTGGTTGTAAATACATCACCTTCATTTCCTATAAACACCTCTAAAAACAATAAAAGAACTTAGAGCAAAAATGAAAGTCTTTGCGTTTAGGGGCTTTGTGGGTTTTTTACATTTATTTTTTAGCTGATTAGCTAGCAATGTGTCTAGCTCTCGGACCCCTGGCATAAGTAGGATGTGAACCTGTCGGAGCAATCCCAGAGGAAGGCCATGAAGGTGATCAGAAGGCTGGAACACCTCTCGTGTGAGGACAGGCTAGGAGTGCTAGGGGGTTGTTCAGCCTGAAGAAGAAAAGGGTCTGGGGAGACCTTAGAGCAGGCTTCTATAACCTAAAGGGGGCCTGCAGGACAGCTAGAGAAGGACTTTTTACAAAGACACGTAGTGATAGGACAAGGGGGAATGGCTTTAAACTGAAAGAGAGGAGGTTTTTATTAGATTCAGGAAAGAAATTCTTTACTGTGAGGCTGGAGAGACACTGGAACAGGTTATCTAGAGAAGTTATAGATGACCCATCCCTGGAAGTGTTCAAGACCAGGTTGGACAGGGCTTTGAGCAACCTGGTCTAGCAGGAGGTGTCCCTGCCCATGCCAAGGGAATTGGAATTACAGGATCTTTGAGGTCCCCTCCATTCTGTGATTCTATGACTTGTTGGAAGTCCATAAGGTTTTCCAAAAACTTAATGTTATATACAATATTACTAAATGTTAGGAATTATTTTTAGTACTATCCATCTAGCGAGTCTAGATGAACGTGCAGTGCCACATGAAAATTTACTTCTAACCTCTTTTACACTTAATTGCAATGAAAAAATAGACTATGGCAAACCACCACATTACTGTATTTACTCTTTTAGATCAGTACAATAATGGAAGTGACCAGCTTAGTAGCACTGCAATGCTCTATCTAGGTTAGTATGCATTACTGGGTGAAAGAGAGCTATTGCTTTTAGTGGTGAAAACAGAAGACAGGGAATCAGTTTCCACCCTCTTCTGCAGCTCATCAGGTTACTTATATTCACATCTTCAAAGTTAATAATTTTGAAGCCCAAAGCTTTAGCCTCAAGAAATAAAAGTTGGCAAAAGACTGTGATATTTGTACATCACAGATAAAGCTACACTTCTCATACCAAGACCACAAACCCTTTTTTCCGCCCATGTGTTAGAACCATCCTGAAAATGGAGAGCAGTAAAATTAGTTTCTACAACATATTACCCACCCACCCCTAAACAACATAACTTAAGTCTCACGGAATTTATCTTTAGACCAGATAAGGGTTGTTATCTCCTCTACTTTTTGCAACATGTAAGGATAGCAGTAATAATGTTTTTTTAAAAAAGGAATCTACGTATCTTGGCATCGTTGGCATATTGCCATCAGTGTAGCATAAGACATCTCCTTATCCTCTCAAGAAACTTCATCATCTTTTATAGCAGAATTTATTTTTTTAAATAAGAGTAAAAAAGAGTGAGTTTTTTTTCTCCATTATGAAAGGATTTACGCATTATAAATTCTCCTTCAATTTGGTTAAAAGAACATGAAATTGCTATGTAAATAAATAGTAAATGTAAAAATCTTACAAAGTACTGTTATGGTTTAGCCCTATACACTATTAGGACCAGTTGCAGGTAGTTAAGGAGATCAGAAAATTTAGAGTATCTGGAAAAGACAGAAAGAAATCAGTGCCAGATTTTCACTATTTTGTACTCTTCAAGTATATTCATTGCTATCAACTTGTCAGCACGTAAGAAAAAAATACTAAGACATAAAATGGATTCTTTCCTTTATTAACCAACTACTCCTAGTTAGATTGCTATCAATGAAAACACACTGGCCATTGATGTCTTCTAAATTTTAAACAGCAATAAAACTTGTCATTAAGGAACTTTATTTAGGTAAGCAGAAGCTTCTTCTCTGTAACTATCAATATTCATATTCTGTAACTCACAAATTCTAATCTCAACTCTAAGCAAGGAATACTAAAGTTTTCAATATTTAATTAAGATGCTTCTTCTAAAAGCTTAAGTGAAACCATCTAATTAAAAAAATGCTAATGTGGAGGTATAGACTTTCCTTGTCAAAGTGATGTATCTTATTCCTTCTGCTTCTTTCTGGTTTTGTTTTGGTTTTTTGAAGACAGACAATGCCTTATCAGAATAACCTTGACTGCTATGAATAAAATATTTGAAATGACACCATGCATACAAAAGTATAAGCTAGGGGGCAATTTGGTGTTAAAATTAGAAGTGGTTCAAGAGCAAATCAAACCAAGTATTGTGCTGGACCCAACTAGTTTTAATGTAATAGGGTTTACTCTTCATCCCAATACTATCAGTTTGTTTTAGGAGTGGATTCCATTCTTTAATTTTATGAATCATAAAAGTCATTGGCACTTGAACTGGAATAGTAGTTCATACAGCATTTTACTTAGCTTTATTTTTGTTACTGAAAAAAAGAAGCAACTAGGGGGAAATTACAGGCACACAGCACTGACTTGTTCTGGTATTGTTTATATAAAGCATCAAACATCTTGTAAACAGAACTCTGTTAATATGCATTAAACCAAATTAACCTCCCTCTTCACAAAAGGCTATTATTTTACACACTTAAGCCTGAAAGAACTTACAATATATTCTGAAACAAAACAAAATGCTCTAGATTGGAATAGGGGAAAATAAAGAAAGTACATCAGGGAGGATTTGAGCTCCAGCTTTAAATATTATGCTACATGGAAACCAAACTTAAAGCAGAGGGTCTAAACTCCATCTGAAAATTTAACAGCAAACTAAAAAGATTTCGGTCCTGATAAGTTAAAAATTTCACTTTCAAAAATGCATTCATTCCTATCAACACCTAACAAAACATTACTGTTCTTCTAATTGTCAGTAATAAAGATTAGCATAGTTTAATACTAGAGAAACAGCCATTATAGATGTTCATTTATGCAGTACCTTCCCTTTTTTTGTAACAGTTTGAAAAAATCCAATATAGGAATACAACCATTGCTCACTTTTGTAAACTCTTCTGCTTTAAATATGCAGAAGATATAATAATATAGCTATAAATATAAGAAACCATTTCACTATACCTTTGCTGTAGCAAAATATCACCAAACGGATTCTATAGCCCACATATTTAATAACCTTTTTTTATCTGCAGCAAAACCTAAACATTTTCAAGGTGAGGCTTGAAAATTAAGCACAGAAGCAGCCAAACCAAGTTTCACACCTGTTATTGACACTTTAGAATTTCACAAGACAGTGACTGAAACGTCTGCTTTGATGCGCAGCAGCAGCTCCAAGACAGAACTTGATACAACTCACACACCCACGTGTGGTACCTTTACAATCCCGACCCAAGCTCACCATCCCCTGCGCTCCCTCTGGGCCTCGGCTTCTCTCCCCGCGCATCCCGAGGTGGGGACGGGGGAGTTTTCCTCCAGCCGTGCGGGGCCGGGCTCTGACTCCCGTCCCCTTCGACGCGGAACCCAGAGCGTTCTCCAGCTCATCACTCCTTACCCCAGCCGGAGCCATCCCTCCAGCCCGTGAGGGTGCGCTTCCCCACCGCCAGCATACACCCGGGGGAAGGAGAACCCTGCCCAGGGAGATGTTCGGTACCTCTCAGGCCTCTCAAGAGGCAGAAAAAGCCAGGTGGTGGGAAGCCGCAGAAGGGAGGGGCGCGCACCGCCCCCGTACCCCCAGGTGTGCGGGGCGCTCACTCACGCGGGGCTCCGTGGGATGCCAGCCGCCTCCTCGCCCTCAGCCGCCTCCTCCCCGATGTCGGGCAGGGTGATGAGCAGCCCCTTGGCCGCCACCCGCCCCCTGGGCTCTTGGTCCGCCGCGCCGGGCGCCGGACGCGGGGTGCGGCNCAGGGGCGGGAGCCCCTTCCCGACGCCGCAAGCCCTGTCGAGGGGCTGGCGGCCTCCGGCAGGAGCTGCTCGCTGCCTGCGGCCCGGCAGGCGTTGCTAAGCGAAACAAACCCCTCCGGGCACGCACCGCCCTGGGCGGGGAGCACCGCGCCTGCGGAAGGCCCGAGAGCAGCCCCGATCAGCTGCGCACCTGCGGAAAGCCGGGCAGCGACCTGCTGCAGCCTTCGAGGCGGGAAAATGAAGCGTGGGATTTTCCCCTCCAGTTAGAATCCCACCTCGTATTATGGGGCAAAAATAAAGCCCACTTGCCAGGGCAGTCTTCACACGTCTGTGCATAGGAAGGGCCTAACAGCAGTGCAGAGTGAGAGCAACCCCGCGCATCCTTATGACCATGCCAGGCAGACAGACACAGAAAGGAGCTGTGTGGGAGCAACAACTTGCGTGCTTTTAAAGATGCTCCCAAGCATCCTAGGCTGTTTGGAGAGCAGTAGAGGATATCAGTGGCACAAGCCAGACAGCTGGCACATGAGGCAGGCCACATGAGTGGGGCATAATTAACTTTGCCCTAGCTTTCCAAAACTGGACTGTCTGCATGGGTGGAGAGAAATGTGACCACACCAGCAGCAGTTTGGGGACACTGTAATGGTTGGTATTATGGACAAAAATAACATTATGCCAGCTGAGGATATGACTGGTCACGTGGCCCCTTGGAGTGCCCAAAAGAACAGGACAGGCTGAAGGTTAGCCCAGTTGCTTTGTGCATATGAGCCCCAGGATCACACATCAAGCAACTAGTTGCACTATCAATTTGAAGTTGGCAGCTGCTGGTCCACAACGACCAAGGGTAAAAAGTGAGGAATTCTATCCTGCCTTTATTTCCTAACACTTCAAGGAACACAATGAGCTGGCAGAGAGAGCACAGAGAACACCAAGTAGAGGACTGAGATTTGAAACTGGGATATTCTTGGCCGTTTTCTTACAAACAGGAATAAATATGTTCTGACAAAACCTTACGGAATAGGTGCACGTAAATCTAACAACAGCACAATCTGCACTTATTCATACAATGGCAGAAAGCCCTGATGGCTCTACACGGAAAGTAGCATAATTGAGCTCATTGGTGGGTAGTATATTTATCTCAGCCATATATGAACATCACTGTCTGTAACTTGGTCATTACCCCCGTGTCCTGGTTCTGGCCAGCACAGAGTTAATGTCTGCAGTAGTGAGGAGGGGCATGGCTAGGACCCTGAGGTTATTCTTCATCACCTCACATCAAGCGCAGGGGGAAGGGGTTCTTTCTGGTCGTCTTCCACATGGTGAGAATGCACGTGTTAATCAGTCACTTCTCTTGTACACTCTGTTATTAATATTGCTCATGTTGCTGTTTGTTTCTTGTTTCACTGCTTTTTCAAGTAAATTGTTCTTATCTCAACCCATGATCTTTACCTTTTGTACCTCCAATTCTGCTCACCAGCCTGCCAGGGGGAGGGAGGAGTGAGTGGGCAGCACGTTGTTTGGAGAGTCTCTCCAGTGGGAACAGTAAATTGGGGAATACTATTCCTAAACCATGACACCCTGTCATTCAAGATCTGCAGAAACAGTCAGGTTCTACTCCAGATCTCCAGACCTGAGCATTCCGCCTACTCAAGTCCTTTAAATATCCTGCTTTCAACATAAATGGCTCCTCTTTAGTCCTAGATAATATCTTTGATACTACAAGTTTGGAACCACTTTTCATTTATTTGGTGTTCAACTCCTCAGCAAATCAGCTTAATATAATTGGATGCTGCCCACTGGAAAGAGACTGCCCAGCTCAGATATAGACTGTGAATCCTGAAAGCGAAAGCACTTACAACTCTTAGCCATGGTAAGCCCATTTATTTACTCTCAATGAAATTGTCAAACAAATGTACAGGAGCAGAGTAGAAGCAGGCAACTTCCAGAAAAACAGACAAAAATTTAGGTCTGATATAACTGATGATTACCACTGGCCCTGTGATTAGTATTTTTGTGCTTTTCTTTTTTATACATTAGTCTAATTCTCATTGTGAGCTTTAATGTCTTTTTCTGTGGTAAATTATTTTAAACTGAATCTAGGTACTAAAATAACTGTTTAGAATGCATTCATCATATTGTTATAATTTAAAGTAATTTTTCAATCATCACCAAGTACTTCTTGTTTGTATTCTTAGCTGGATTACAAAACTAAGCATTCATAAAATTTTTTTCACTGTTCTGAAACCAATTTTGGGTGCATTTGTAGTAACTAAAAAAACCTTTAGGAATGTAGACATGCTGTCATTTGTCAGGCTGTAAGGGTTAGAAAAGACCATTTGGTCATCTAGCCTGATCTCTTGTACGACATTTCACCTCAGCACTTCTCCGTGCATTCTCTTTATCTTTATGTCATTTTTAATATCCATGTGAACTATTAGCATTTTCTAAACAACTTATATTGATGTGGAATGAGAAATTCTGCTGCTATATGTCACTGCAGATTTAGGAAACATAGGAACCCTGTTGCTTGCTAGTCTTTAAATAAGAAAAAGAACAATTGACATGGTTCATACCTGGTACACCATTATTACCAACCTGCCTCCTCAACTTTCATGGCCTAAGCATGAAGAAAGAATTTGTCACTTCACCTGAAAAGGCCAGAAAGATGAGATGAAAGCATCACAATGGGGATAATCCTATTACTGTAATTAGGGAATCATCATCTATCACTTCAGCTGTAAACAAAGCCTGTTTTGTCTTCACTCAGGACTTCCCAAGCAAGTGAAGATATCTACAGCCCCTTCGCTACTGCAGTGCATGAAGAATCTATTTCACTAATTATTTGTCTTGTTTAGGTTTTTGTTTTTGTCATCATGGGACATAAGAAACCTGTTAAATCTCAATGTTTTTCATGTATGCATATAGAAAATAATGAGAACAGCTGTTTGAAATGCTAAGTATAGAACTATTTGCAAGCTGTTTTCTAAAGCAGTAAAATAGCATCTTTGTAGCAATAATGGTATTGAAGTTGATGAGGGATATACTAGGAGGAAAAAGCAATTAAAAAATATTCCTGAGCTGTTGAAGGATCACACACCTACTAATAGCTGATAACGTTTTATCAGGTCCTTGAAGCAGCAATTAAATATTAACAAAAATATACAAATGACTGCCTTGTTTCTAATTTACAATAAATTGTGCTCAGACACACCATAACATTTTAGCCAGTTTTAAACACCCTTTCAAAACACATTTTGCACAATCTTAGCTCTCTCCAGATCAAGCTGCTAGCCCATGTGTTTGAACCTTAATGCCCTGGCAGTTGCCAGCTAGCCCACGTTTCTGTAAAAATATGTTCAAGAAAAAATCAAACTAGATTAACATACAAGAAATTAAACTAGAGAATTCTATCTGATTTCTTTACAGTTTTCTTTTTAGCTATCAAAAGCTATATATAGCCTTTATGTATGTATTAAAGGGAACAAAAAATTTGAAATTATTCTAATTTTAAAATTTTTCCCACTCTACCTCTAACTGTAGTCACAATAATATTTCTCATACCATTTAAAACTATTTATTTGGGCAGACTTTGTTTTTGTTGTTGTTGTTTCACCAGTAACAAAATTTTTGAAAATGAAATTACAGTAGTACCACTTTCTCCACAAAGTTTTCATCTAGTTATATTATAAAAATATCTATGCATTTACTCATTTTATAGAAGTGCAGCAGCTGTGCCTTGGCCATGTTTCACATCGATCTCAAGTTCTATGCACAGGCCTACCTACAGTTCTATGTGCATTCAAAGAATTAAGGTGACATCTCTCAGTATTAATATCCTTCTGCCAGCTCTCTGAATTTCACCAGGGAAGAGCAAAAAAACCTTTTTCATTATACCAAATTGATTAAATCAGTTGACTGAAAGTCATCAGCCTGAAAGTTACTTTTTCATAGCCAGTATTAGCCCCACCAAGAAGGCACAACCACAAAGGTTTTAAAACTCACTTTGAAACCGCTGTGTTTCTTGGTTTAAATTACAGAAGTAATTTTCCATGTTACTTGCTGTGCTTTACAAGAAAAGCTTTCCAGTTTATGCACTGAATCTCCCCCTCTGTTTCAAAAGCAAGAAGTAGTGTCCACTCTACCTTCTGCACAGAATTTGCTGTTTAAAAATTAATGCATTCTCTTTTGTATATCCCCATAGAGACTGTATCTTTTCTACCCTACATCAGTTCCTAGAACATCAGTCATTCTCACTGCTTTTCAGAATTTCTACCACATTTTTAATACACTGACTAAAATGAGTACCAACTATGATCTCTTTTAACATGCCACTTCAATGCAGCTGAAGTAAAATATCAGCAAAAACATGAATATGAACAAGTAAATTTAAATTATAGTGACTCTTACATATCTTTACAGGATGACAAACTTCTTCAGATCTTCATGAAAGCTTGCTAGTTTTCCAGTAGTAGAAAATATACAGTAAAATGACCCCATAATTCAAATCTGTAGTTCAAAAATCAGTGTACTTTACTATTAGATTTAAGTGCCATCACTAATTGCTGATGAAAGGCACTGACTCGTTCTCTCTGGGCTGGCCAGTTCAAGATGCAGCGAGATCTGAACATTCCTCTTCTCAGGTGAAGTGCATGATACAACTTGTAATCTTGGATATCATTAAGAAAGATCAGTATGATGGAGTCCCGACTTTGTTCAACAGCTTGCTGAACAGCATGATACACCTTGAAACTGGAGCAAAAATAAAACAAAAATCAATGTTTTCTTTTATGTGAAGGAAAAAGAAAAGACAAACAGTTCTTAACAGGGATCTTAATGTCTATTTTGTGATATACAATGGTCATTACCTTTCTTAAATTATTTTCCTCTAACTAAAAAAAAAAATTCATCCTCTAAAAATATAACCTAAGTCTACTGTCTTGATATAGCCTTGTTTAGCAAAATTCCTTTCTTTGCAAGACCACTACATAAGAACAGTGAAAAGACTAATTTAAAGGCAAACAAAAATCATCTTTTGATGCTAGTGATCTCACTCATTTTTGGTCTTCTTCAAAAGTGTAATTTTAAGGAAAGCCGTCTGCACAGGTGGCAGCCTGACTTTTTGGAAAACAAACAAACAAAAAAACCAAAACACACACACACACACACACACACACACACATACCTCCAAAAGACACCACCACCACCAAAACCACAAAAAAAATCCCAAATAAAACACAAAGCCCGCAAAACAAACAAACAAACAAACAAACAAACAAACAAAATGCCTAAAACATTGACCGAGACATTCAAATGTCCACTATTGTATGTGTGGGACAATTAACTTTATTAACTCAGGAAATATTCTGAAGTCACAATATATTATGTAAATATAATAAAGTAGATTTTGCATTTTTTAATTAAATGCTGTTTTTTATTAAATTACAATTTAAAAAATTATACTGTTAAAATACCTCTAAAGAAATTTTCCCCCTTACAGATAAAATTTTGTATTGTACTCACTTTTTACACCAGGGATCCTGTAAGAGGTGTTCAGTCACAACAAAAATAATCTTCCTGCTCATTTTAATACTGTTAATTGTGGCTTCAAATTCAGATACACCTGCTTCAAAGTCCCGTTCCTCTAAACAAAACTTAATTTCAAAGCGGTTATTTTTTTCCAGAGACATGAAATTTTTAGACACCCAATTCTTGTCCTCTCTTGCATGAATAACATAGGCATCATAATAGAACTGTTCCTGTTGTCTCTCAAATTCTTTAAAACCAAGTATTCGATTGACTAAAATATTCCAGTAGAAAGCTATTCTCCACCCTTCAAAATGGATGGTAAGGACAATAAAAATGAGTAGCATCACAATAGTGGTAGAGATCACAAAAAGAAGTTTAAATGGAGCACTGTCTTTGCAGGCTGAACCATCAAAATACAAAACCAGACTACCATGATATTTAGGTGGGGTGTTGCAAATGTACTGAGACCTCAGTCCGGGTATATCTACTTGGGTCACATTAAGCCAATCAGCAAACCAAGCAATGCTTTCACAGGTACAATCAAAGGGATTGGAATCCATCTCTAGTTTTCTCAAGCTCTTGAAAGGTGGACCAAATACTTTCTCTTCAACTGAGGTTATCAGATTTTTCTGAAGGTTCAATGAATTCAGAGAGTCTTGGTCATCAAACAGAGTTGCTGGAAGCAAATTCAAATTATTTGATCCTAAATCCAAGTGTCTTAATTGAAACAGACCCCTGAAAACCTCAACTGGAATTTCATCCAGCCCATTTGATTTTAAATTAAGAATTCGCAGATTGGGAAGACCTTTTAAAAAAAGAACAGGGCCACCTGGATTTGCATGTTTCCAAAGTCGGGCTAAATTATTGTGCTGCAAATCCAGTATGTCAAGTTTGTCAAGTCCATCAAACAAGTCTTCTTTTATGTTTGCTATGTTGTTATTGCTGATGTCTAGGACAGTCAGGTTTCGTAGAGGATGAAAAGGTGAAGGAGAAAGTGCCAGATTACTACACCCTACCTTCCTCAGCATCAGTTTTCTAAGGCTTGGGACAAAAATGAATGATTCACTTTGCAAAGCCAAGTTTTTATTATAGGAAAGATAAATATCGTGTATATTATTGAGACCTTTAAACTCATGACCTGTGAGCTGTTGACTGATTTCATTGAGACCGAGATCAAGAATTTTCAGGTGTCCCATGGAAGAAAATGCCCCACTTTCTATGGTAGAGATTCTGGTTTTTGTGAGGTTGAGAACCTGTAAGCTAGAATTACCAAGTGATGAAAATGTTTTATTAGTTATTCTTTGTAAGTTTATGTTGCAGTTACAGAGACTCAGGTATTTCAGGTTGTTCAGACCTGTGAACATATTAGCAGTAATTCCTGGAAAATTGTTATTATCCATTATAAGGTACTCCAGGTGGTATAACCAATGAAATGAAAAATCTTCTATTTTCCCACTAAGTGAGTTTATGAGATTCAAATATTTAAGGCTGGATAATCCGTAAAATAAACGCGAAGATACATGAATATTATTAAGCTTCAGGTTTAAGTGTTGTAAACTTGAAAGCCACTGAAATGAGTCATTTTCTATGACAGAGAGAGAATTTTGGGAAAGGTTTAAAATGGTAAGGTTTGTTCCTTGCAGTCCCTGGAAAGTTGACTTGCCAATGTAGGAAAGTTTCACATGGCTCAGTGAGAGGTTCTGAATTGCTGTGTTCGATAATTCTGTACAAAGTTTCTTTGTGCGATTTTCACCAAGTTCAACATTGTTCAGTATGAGGCCAAAGAGATTTCCAATTTTATGTAAACATCCCATATGAAACTGAAAGGAAAAGGAGAAAAAGAGTCTTGACCTAAACAAGAGGATTATGTAAGAAAGTTGACCAATAAACCCAAAACTTGAGAAGGTTTTCAAATGAGATTTTCAAGCAGAATAGAATTCCTACACCCAGATTGTTTCCCAGCAAAGTTAAGAAAAACACTTCTTGTGATAATAGTTTTATCATTTATAACATGATTAACATAAATCTGAGTAGTGTTACTTTAGAAGAATATAGAAAGTGGCTTAGTGAGATGCAAGTTTATATCCAACTACTGAAACTCTTTTTCTAGAAGTATCTTAAAATTTGTGGTATCTTTTTTCAGCTTTCTTTTATTGGCGTCTGTAAGGTATACTAATTTACTAGTTATTTAGTCTGCAGACAGACAAGAAGAAACCCAGTTTCTCTGTGCAAGCAGAAGCTACAATGAAATGTAATATTATACACTTGCCTCTACAATATGGATTAGAAGCTTCTATCATAGTGCTGGCCCCTCATCTTGATTAAGATATCAGCTGAGTGATCAAATACTCGATTTGTCAGAATGATTCAAATGCATAAGGCTGCTTTTCAGACAGCAGGACTGTAAAATCAGAACAGCTAAAAGGGGCACAAAAATGCCCAAGAAAGGAGTAGTGCTATTTACTTATCCACACCCTGTGCCCTTGTGCCAGAATAGCCCTCCATGCAGTTGCACGGTGAAACAGGCAGGGAAGCAGAGTGCTTATAAGCTAACCAAGCCAAAACACCTCTCAAGTTGCCCCAGTGATGCAGTGCATAGCCTCGTTAAAGCTGGTGTCAGAAAGAGGGAGGGATGAAGTCTCCCAGTAAAAGAGGATGGCGGGAATCTCTCTTAGCAGTGGTACAAGGTTATGCCACCTCAAAATATCCTTGTCTTTTCAATGTACATATTCTTTAGAGATCAATGAACTGACTGGGAAACAAAGCAAAACAAACAAAAAACAAACAAACCAAGGAAATTCAATGCATATTCAGTATTTGTATGCTAAGGGTCAACCAGTTTAGAAGGGCCACACCATCAATCTTCGAAGAATCATAACATTGGAAAGCAGATGAGAGAGCACAGTGAGGCAGGTGAAAAACACCCATGTGGATTTTTTTAAAGGAGTGAGTATACTTTTCTGCAGTGGTTATTTCTCTGGGGTTCCCATAGATACAAGTGAACACTCTCTCTTTGATTAACTTGGAAGTGTGACCAGTCATGCATAGTACCACACTTTTTACTCACTTAGAAGATATATCAGCCCTCTACCTTCAGCATGTACAAAAAAAATTCTGCATAGAAAATACCTAGTAAGGAGGATTCTCACAGCATCTTGATCTGCATCTTGCTTGAAACCCCTGATCTACATGGAATCAGCCTATATGAAACCAGCCGGTGCTGATTTCAGTGGCAGAACAGTAATTCTGTGTATCAGAAGTCAGGAGTAATGCTGTATACAATAGAATTGGTTTTGGACCTCAGTGGATCAAAATTGTAATGTAAATGCCATACAACCATAAAGCATAAATCCGGATAGTTCCATTTTATACTTAAACCTGGTGAATTTCTGTTGAAATGCTTCCTACCTCTTTTAGTGGATTTGATGACAAATCAAGACTATTCAATGAGGTGTTGCTAAGAAAACTGAAGTCTTCTTTTTTCAACTCAGTGATTTGGTTGTTACCCAACATAAGCTCACGGAGTTTTTTCAGCTGTTGCTCCAATCCTAAATTGGCTGACTTCAAAATATTATGAGATAGGTCCAAAATATTCAAGTTCTGGAGAGAAGATGAAAGGGGAAAAAAAGCATAAAATTACTTTTTATTTTCATTTTATATAATACACAAAAAAACCTTAGAAATATTTCATTAGAGTATAACTGATTGGAAATTAGTTGCAATACTACAATTAAAATAAGTTTGTAATAGAGAAATGACAACTTTCAAGCTGCTGCAGGAAGAATTATTTTGTATGTTTCACACCAGTAACTTACATGGTATTCATGGTATTAACCTACTAAAGTATCTACTGCAAACCAAAAAATTTCTTTAGCTGAGGTTCCTTAAGTCACTGAAAGCCCTCCTGCATCAGATAAAGTGATAAATGCAAAAGCCTACAGCTGTGTGCAGTTACAACTACCGCAGTATTGAACATTGCATTCCACCCGTTTTCAGTGTGGTCCAGCCCTGTAAATGCACATGAGGAAGGTGAAGTTCCCAGCATGGAAGCTGGCTGCACTTGCTTGTATTGAGTTGTGTCAACAGTCTACAATGTCAGCAAGTACACTTCATGTAACTGAACTGGAACACTGAGTTTAGTAGAAAAGCTCAGACTTACTCAAAACCACAGGCACAATCATTAGAACACTGAGTGACAATTAGTACCCTCAAAACGTCTCTACTTTCTTTTGTTCTTCGGCTCTTCCTTTTGCATGATTCCCTGCCTGGTTTCCTGCCTACTGTGATGGTCCTCCCAGCCTCTGCTACAGAGAAGAATTTTTAAGCCCATGTAAACTACCCAGAAAAATTAAAGTAGAATAAAAACCTTTTTACTCTTTCTTAATTCTTAAAGTCCTAAGAGACACTACATTTGGCCTAAGCACTGGCCTTCCTGATCTGAATAATTACATCTCAACCTTGAGAATTTAGGCAGCTTAGATTCCACAACATTCCACTTCGCTGCTATTCTCATCATCTGCTGCTGCTGTTCTCTCAGCACATATCCTTCATGGGGAGATGCCTCAAAGGGATTCAACAGGGAAAAAGAAATGGAGAGCATTGATTCACAAGGATGGCTGAGACTCCAACGTGCTGTAACAGAAGAAGCCACAAGGCTTCTTCTTCAGAAAAAATCTTCAGAAAGATTGTATGTTGGGTATTTTGAGATGCAAAGGCAGCAGTTCCATAGGCACACTGGAAAATACTGTAAATTCCCCATTTATGTTTTATTTACATGAAAAGGTGCATTACTAAAGCTTACCTCCAGGGGTTTGAAAGGATAATTTTTTATATTTAGTCTGTTGTATCCTAGATTGAGCTCAGTCAGGTTGGTGCAGGAAGCAAAGACTCTGTCAGGGAGCTTATACAATTCATTATGTTCCAACTTCAGAATCTGCAACAGGGGCACATTTTGGCACAGTTCTGGTTGCAGTTTAGAGATGATGTTGTAGCCTGCATTCAAGTAAACCAGCTGCCTGTACTTGGTCAAATTTGCAGGACCTAGCTGTCTTAGCTGATTATGAGAAATGTCCAAACTCGTTATATTGTTTGGGAGATCAGAGGGAATTTGAGTCAGCTTTAGGTGACTGCAGTCAGCCATTTCATTTTCAATATGACATTGCTTTCCAGCTGATGCACACGACCAGAAGACAAACATCAGTCTGACAGAGAAGCTGCTCCACCAAAGAATAGCATTTTGCATCATTTTATCTGCAAAGGTAAAATGAACAATCATTTTGACACAACTTGCACCTTAAACTGAAGGCAAAGCCAGCAAGCTTAGAAAATATGTAATTTCATACTGAACAAACACTCGGTGTTTTTTAACCCATAAAGTAAGATTCATTTCTGCAGAAGAGTTAGGGCTAATAATCTCTCTAAATAAAGACTTATTTAAAAGCAGTAATATTGTCTTACATAAAAATAGGTATGTTCAGAAAGCTACCAACCTTATCTATTATCAGTGCAATTTCCAGTAATTTTATATTTTCTGATTAATTTTGCATTGCTTTAACGTGTATAAAATACAGTAAGTATGAAAAATTGTACACAAGCCTCTCAATATTAGTCATGGAGCTCTGAGCTTAACTACACATAAAACATTTAATCATATCAAGTAAGAATACATAATATACCACTTCTTTCTTTTGCTGTTCTTGCCAGTTTTTATTTTACAAGTCAGTCACACAAAATTCTGTCTTTCCATCTTATAGAGAAAGAAGGAATACCAGGCTATAGAAGTATGTATGAGAAAGTAAGAGCACACAAAATAAATCAGTACCAACATAATCAGAGAAAGAATTGGAGAAGAGCCATGGTGTAGAGAAGACACTGCCCCTAGGTTCAATACATTTCTCTAAATACTTTCAGGAAAACTTACACATTTAAGAATTTATATACTTCACCCCATATCTTTGGGCACTTACATGAGGATATCAGCCTCTGTCCACTAATTTTCAATGGCTCTACCTGTTTAGTCATTACATTTCTAATGAATCTTAGGCTTTTTTCTATTTTGTTCATTTTCCATTTAGTATCCATTAGATTTTAATTCAGCTGGTGATCTTGTAATGAGACTTCACTGCACAAGGAAGAAAATTAATTCCATATAAATTCTGACCAGAATAGAGCTGTAAGAAGAGCTCAGAAGGGTTTGACTAGGCTTCTTAGTCATAGAGCTTTTCTAATTAAATGGCATTTCTGCTAATCCAAAGAGTCCTCTTTATCTTCCATATTATTCTCTACAGAATTAATCTTTGGTAGAGGGAGAACATATTTTGTGAGTGCTTGCCAGAATGTTTTTTTCATGCTTTAGCAGGGGACAGTAAGCTTAGGTTCCTGTCTTATTTTGTTTCTTTTTTTTAAGAAATAGAAAACTTATACTCTCAACCCTGAAGCTTTAATTGTCTCCACAATCTCGATACACACATATCTGTACAGCCTTCAGCCAACAAACTTGGAACCTACCTGCCAGCCTCAGTTTACCAATAAGTTAAGTCTCAGCAGGATGGGCTCCCAGGTAAAGAAGGCTATTGGTGCCCCAGTACAGAACAGGCAATAAATGGGAATAAACCTTCCTAAACTTAACAGGAAACTAGAAGAGCTTCTCAAAAGACTCACAGGAACATGAGCTTTCTTACTTCTACAGTGCACATTTTCCTTTGCTAGGAACCTGTGTTTAATTAATATGATCGTGCTTTGAGCACATTAGAGTATTGTGTAATAGCAAACAATGAAACAAGAAATCAGAAGAGAAATTAAACCAGCACATTTGTATAGAAAAAAGAAAAATTATCATAACTGATGTTTTCTAAAGAGACAAATTTCCACTAGAACACCAAAACTCTAAGGAACTGACACTGCAACCTTCAGCCAAACAGGAGTTTAGCAGGTCAGACCCCAGGAGAGTTTGACTTCACGGCTGACCTGCCTTTTCAGAGGGCACGCATTAGGACTGCTCCAATGACAAAAAGTCACATTCTAGTGGCCAGAGAAGAACCTCATGACTGCCTCTGTGGGAGCAACCTGGACATCTAAGGACAGACATTTGTGAAATCCAGTGGGAGTGGGGATACAAGCCAGGGATAGAGGAACCTAAAACATTGCAAAGGCATACACAAAGGGCTACAAAAGATGGCTTAAAGTAAACCTTAGTGAAAAAAAGATTCCCTGCTGGGCACTACATGTCAGCCTGACCCTCATTCTGCAGCTCACATAGCCTGGCTCTCCATTCATCTGCCACTGGTTAATGGGGAAGAAGAGGGGACAGCAAACTCTTGGTCCTGCAGACAGCCTGGTTTGCTACAGCTGCTGCCAAGCACAGCCCCTGTGTTACTGTAGCTGAGGAAAATAAAGGACCACTTGTCCTATCTCTTTTCTCTGCACTCCGACTCTGGAAATGCTAAGGAAAACAAAGTAGAACCTTGTCTGTGACAGAAGCTTGCATCCTGTTCTGCATCATTTTCAGGGTTTGTTTTAGGGTGATCAGATAGCTGCTGGGTTCTGCAGCAATTGTTGCCAGGTCATTTTTAAGTTTGAAAGGCAAAAGAAATGTACTGCACAATCACAAAACGAGTTGTTTGGCTGACTTCCAGCAAGGCCTAATGGGCTGCCTTTCCTAGTTTTTTCATTGCAAGAAATCTGGAATCAGCTTTAGGTGTTTTGGTTTTTGCTGGGTATCCAGTGAAGAAAGCACACACCCATTATCAGACTTCAGGGACAGCGTTTCAGATGGGCAAAAGAAAGAGCTACAGTTTTAACATTATTAGCAAGAACTTTAAAAACTGCAGTGATTTGGCCAAGCTGTAAGTTAAGAGAAATCCAGGATCAAGGAAATCACCCAAACTTCTGAGCAGCACTTTGCCTTTGCACCTTGATATTCATATTTATTACTATGAAGTGAAGAATTTTACCCACTTACCTCTTCGGGCTTTATCCCCTTCAGTCTGGAAGTATCCCGTCTTTGCACTAGTTCCTCAGCACACGAAAACCATGAGGAAACACTGTGCCCAGGGCCGGCAGAAGTGAAACTGAAAGCGTGGCCAGGAGCGTGGTGGGAAGGGGGGCGAGCCGCGGGGCCGGCTCCGGCAGCCGGCGGGACGAGCATCCCCCGAGCCGCGGCAGCCACGGCTCCCCCTTCCGCACCGAACCACCCTGAGATGAAAGGTTTCGGAGGTGCTGAGGGTGGAGATGTCTCCTAACCTCAGAGCTAGGCTGCTACTTGTGGTTGTTGGCCACAAGAAAACCGATTGAAGCGCACAGATATGTCACAAATGAGCAACAACATCACACGATCCTATTTAAAACTCAATTACAATTTATTCCCGGCTATTTTTAGTGTCTCTGAAAATCCTCAAGGGCATATCCCAAAAGCAGATGTCCTGACCAACAGATTACTGACATAGGAATATTACTTTTTTAATGTAGAAACAAAGCACCAATGTTTCCATACAGAGCCCTGAAAAGTATTTCTTTAAAAACAGAATTTGATTATGTGAGAGAGTAATATATTTCCTTTATATGAGAGAAAATAAAATATTTTAATATTAAAAAAAAAAACCAAAGTTTTTTTAGGAGTCCAAGTAAAAGTTTCAGGTACAGCTTTCAGATGTGTGTCCTCTTAATACTGTTTGTGAATTTGTGTGTAAAAAACAAAATTAATAACCTTTACAGATCATTATTCCAGCATAGCAAATCTGTCAGGTATTTTATCTCTCCCTACACCATACTCATACTGCAAATAAAGTGTGCTCTTTGGTCTCACTTCACAATTTATTGCTTCTCAGTCCTGTCTTCATTATATGCATAGACAAGGAAGCTAGAGTTCTCCCAGGCACAATGGAGGAAACACCACCTAATTCTGATGAAGCTGTTACTTTTTTCAATAAGGCCTTTCTAACACTCTAGCCTTAGAAAAATATCAGTGGCTCAGGGAAGCAACAGCACATGGATGTTCAAAATCTCCACTCTTGCACTGGGGGTAAGAACATTTATGTTAGTACAGAAAATTTCAAAGCAATGAAGCTCTTGTAGACATTTTGCAGTGTGATTTACAAGAACCAGCTGATACTACTGTGCCAGATACACTCTAGGGCATACAGAACCAGTGCAGACTCAGCAAGTATGGTAGTTCTGAGGCAGATGACACAGTGGATACATTTGTGCTTACTTCAGAGATGTTCAATCTCATCAGGTTCCCAAGTTGCTATAACTCCACTGTAGCTTACTTTACACTACACTTATGTATTCAAGTGCTGGAAAGAACGTGACAGCACACAGTGAAGGGCACAAACAATCTACATATCCAGAGAATAATTTAGAAAAAAGCAGCACAAAAATTAGCCAAGGTTCTCACATTGTAGTCAAGGTAAGCTTGAATTAGGTGATTCTGAATGGTGACAAAACAGTCAGACAAAATACTGGATGTGTAGCCATTTCACTCACATGTTTAAGAGCAGAATAACCACAGACCCAGTTTAAGCTTATCCAGGCTATAAACACAGGAGGGTGGAGACCTAAGTGCAGTATCTCATGGGACACTCCCAGAGCTAACATTCCACTAAAACTTAGCCTAGGAAAAAACAAAAAGGAAGTATACTGATCTTACCTGTTCTTCAGATACAAAAAAGTGTACTAACTTAGCACATGACTAATGAGACCTCAGTGTTTTTGTAAACTGCAAGTCACATTGCAAGCATCAGGGGGAAGACCCAAAGTGAGAGAATGCATGCAAACACTTGCAATGACTATCAGCCACTCGAAAGATGAAAGCACCATTTGTTGTGGTTGGATTCAGACCTTGCAGCAATGGACAGGTTCATGGAAACAGAATTTAAAGATGTCTGTAAGTGAGCCCAGCTACCAGGAGAAAGAGAGCAGGAAAGAGCAGACCTGAACAGTAAAGAGCTGAGTCAAGTCTTGACAGGGGCCTTCCAGCAACATCAAAGCAACTAGAAGGGAGGACAGTGTGACAGACAGAGTTAACTTGTATCTGCTTCCTGAGATGAAATGGATGTTTCTTCTCTTGTGATTACATGAATTTGGCTAGGTTTAATTGTACAGCAATTGTACTGTTGAAGTACCTATCAGGTCACATGACTTTTGGGTGCAAAAGTTCCTCTAAGGCTGTTCAGTCAACACTGCTAATTTACGAGTTGTAAAAATTAAATTACATTAGCTTTTTGTTGACACAAAAGTGGAAAAGATTACCTGAGAATTCACAGGCAGAGTATGTTCATTAGCATCCTCCCAAAACTCAGACAGAAGAATTTTTTTCCATGAATTTCTTTTTTTTCCATGCATTTCTTTTTATATTCCTTTTGTGAAATACAAAAAAAAAAAATATTTGTGAATAAAATCTGAGAACATGACCTGGGCACGTAGCTGAGAACTCCAACCATTGTTTGGGATTTAAGGTATCTAGTATCCAGCCAAGAGCAGTGGCTAAAGTGTTTGTCACTTGGAAAGAACATACGAAATGCCAGTGAGCATGCACAGATAAACTACAGCATTGACTCATCAGCTTTGACACTGTGGTGTACACTTTTCTGATGTGGTGCACTGACTGTAAAGATCAACTGCAGCTGCAGAATAGGTCACATAACCTGAGCAGAACAGGTATCTGAAATATTGTGGCCCATAAGAGCATTCACAAAAGCTCATTTCACTAAAATTAGGTTGCTTTACTTAGCCTATCCAGGAGGCAAATTACAGAACTAAGAATTCAGCTCTAGGATTGGTTCCTGTTCAAAAATCACTTCTCCTCTCTTTATTGGGACAGTTACAAAGACAGCTTTTGCAACCCTTTTCTCTGCATGTTCCACTGCTCCAGCAAGGATGCATCAATACCAGCACATGTATTATGTCAATGCCTTTACTTTTCATCCAGGAAATTCTAGTCCCAAAGAGAGAACCCTGGAGCCAGAAAAAGGGGAAGTCAGTAACTCTAACTTAACCTTTTAGACAGAGTTAGAGAAGGTCAAAATGTTTCACTTCATTATGTCAGTATTTTATAAAAGAGGTCTGTCAGTGTTTCATGTTTGCAGCACTGGATTCATGTACGTATAACTATTGCTCTTAAAATTGCTCTTAAATGTTTTAGCCTTTTTTCATAATGAAGTAGTAAAGAAGCTAGGATTTAGGACTTAGGTATTCTTGTGTTGTGGAAATATTTTTGTACCTCCAAGAACTCTCCCCCACAGGTAACAGCTTTTGTAAAATCTTGTTCTTATTCAAGATTTCTCAATTAAGCATACATATTAAACATTTTTGATTTACAATAGTTTCTATTTATCAACATCTCTCCACAGTATTTGTCTGGTTTCAGAATCCCTTCCTTTTTTGTTGTTCCTCCTTTTTCTGGCACATTGTAATGCATGTTTTCACAGTATATTTCCAACAGGAAATCTATATCCCAGGGCAGGTCAAACACAGTGGCTCCCATGCCAAGGGGTTTCACTGTGAACAGAGCAAACTTTAATAATAAAGTAGAAATTCCATCATTTGATTTACACTGATGCTTGCAACACAAATAGCAAACATTAGGACAAGCCTATGACTTTTAGAAATATTTTCCAATTATGCTTTGAAGGCAATGTAATCTCTGGCTTCTGAAGGCACGATGTATTTAAAAGAGCTGCATTTTATCTTTCCATTTACTAAAATCTCTATCCAATTATATCCAGTATCTTTTTGCATTGTTTTTTTTTTTTTTTCCTGAGTACTCACTGTGGCCTTAAAGCCCTAAATGCTCAGATTCCCTTTGAGCTCACAGAAGGTAAGATGCACAGAAGTGAAAAACTATGCAAACACACCAAGATAGTCCACAGTTTTTACTTTCTTACCCCCAAGAAATATTTGGCTTTGCTGACAGCTGACTTGAAATCCAAAATTACTTCTTCACAGCGGCCCAAGTACGTCTTGTCCACACCTGTTTTCTAGCGTCTCTCATGAAAATATGGAAACAGTAGCAATAAGTTATTCTTTTGGTTATTTTTTTCTCATGAAAATAAATGTATTTTAAACCCTATCAAATTTCAGTGGTATGAAAGGAGACACTATCAGCTGCCTTGTATTAAAACGTTTCTAAAGCGTATCACAGCAGCCATATACACAAGTTGCTGCATCTAACTTCACTTACAAGATAGCAAGCAAATAACGAGCATGCTTTTAAATGCAGTGAATACTCATTGTGAGCCTTCTGGAAGTATCACTCTTTACACAGTGCCAGTGGACTTCATACAGATGATCCTTCTTCTGTGTGCTCTACCTACCTGTGTGGGATTTTTGGCAGTGCTTTGTTTTCTTGTGAAGAATTCAAGGCTATTTGCACATTGCAACATGATTTTTTTTAACTTGTCTTAGATTAACTAGTAAAATCAACATAATATAATTTTAGTTAAATTTTGGGGCTGCTGAGCAGGATAGCCAAAGAAATTGTAACAGAATTAGGAAATTGTTCACAGAGACAGAAAAAAAAAGAAAAGTCAATCATAACTTCTAGCAAAACTATCAGGCTTTAACTATAATCTTGTAAGATTGAAATATGAAGACTGACATACCAGCACCTGTGCATTAGATTATTACCAAATTCATCTGCAGACCTGAAACATCTGTTGTTTTCCTAAGATTAAGAAAGTGAAAACTTTTATCTATAAATAAAGCATGGAACAATATCTTTCAATTCCTTCCACTAGCCAGAACAAAGGCGCAAAAAATAGAGAAGTGTGTCTTATTGTAACTGGCTAAAAAAATACTAGTTTTAACAGTTGACACACATTTACAATTTCATTTAATTAGCAAGACAAGTTTTATGTAAGGGTGGAAATATGACTATTTTGGACAGCAATTTATCTATGAAAATATGTGACATTCAAGAAGACATTTTAAAAACAAATTGTAAAGCACTGGGCCTAATTCAATGTCTTGAAATTAGAGACGATTACAATTTTTTTCTATATTGCACAAAATGCATTCCTTGAGGTCAGTTTCTACTTGCCTACACCTTATTGCTTTGAGCATATAAAATAAATTTGGAATAATTTGTTTGTAAATACAAATAGGCATTTGCATATAAATATGTTCCCATGCATGTGGTAATGACAGTGCTGTTCTCCATTAGCCATGCTGAAAAGGGGATTTAATTGCTTAATGAAACAATAACTGGGCTATAATTTTGAACCAGTGAGGAATTTAATGGAATAACAACATAACATGCAGACTAATTTGCATTAGGGAAAGTAAAACTGCAGAACAATGTTGAGGAAGTGTGAGTCACTACTCTGTTCAGCACGACTGAAGCAGTGTGTCTGTAACATTGGAAACTGGTTATCAGTTGGGTTTCAATTTTCGTAAGTGTCAGGGAGTGCTTGAGGATAATATAAATGGGCAGTAAAGGCCAAGAGAAATACTGCAGTGTGTTGTGCATCTATGCAGACAATGGAAAATGAATTTATACCCTTAAAATATGGGTCCTTACTGCAGTAATGAGACTTCACCCCAGGCACACAGAAACATAGGAAGCGCGAAGATCAGGGATCAGAACAGGGCACATAGAAAAATTCCATCTGAGACTGCCATCTTGCTCCACAGCAAGTTACATTGGGTGAATTCTGACCTAATTTAGCAGAAGTAAGGGTTTTTCATTCACTGCTAGTAACACAGGAAATATGCAAGGTGACCTGACAATGAAGGTCACTGCATAGACTATTTAAATCTATCTAATGAGTTTTTAATATCCATTTGAAACTTTGTGTTATGCAACCAATTGCTGAACATTATTAATTTTAAAAGGTACTGAGAGCTAGAAAGATTCTGCAAGAGATGATTTTACATTCTGCAGAAAATTTTGCCAAGCAACACAGCCAAATAAAACCCGTAAGTGACAGTCCATGTCATCGGGATCTGCTTCCTGCTTTTACAGACAGTCCAGATGAGGAGGATCTGCAAAACATCTGCACAAGCCACTATCACAGACCATGAAACACTACCATAACATAAGGAATCCCAAACCTGCAGTATAAATGGAAAAGCAAGGAGAATATTGCACAGGAAAAGGGCAGGAGTGAAAACGTGCATTGACAATGGTAGCATCCTGCAATAGGAAAATTAATTATAAGACTGTCTATAATATGCACAGGGCAAAGAATTATTAGAAAAATTGTCACATGAAGCAAGACGTTGACTCCTGCCCATTGATAGCTTATAGTTTACATATATTGCACCATACATTTATCTGAGTTGCTGGGTTCCTCAACAAAACAGAGATTAAGGTATTACTTTTTCAGAAAACTAAAGCTATTTTTAAAAGAAGGGTGTGAGGTTTTAGAATCCCTGTATTCTATTTCTCAAAAAAAGAAAATGTAAACATGTAACATGTTAATCTACTGGTTGTAATCATGTCTTTCACATTATGCACAGTCAAAAACTGTCTTTTAAAGACAAGTTTATAGGCTTTTTGTCATTTGATCAATAGAAAACAAGTAAAGGGAAGCACTCTGATATTTTTCTGGATGTGAAGATAGCCATAGCCTGAAAAAAATTCTCTATCCACAGATTTATTTTATTATTTTTTTATTAAGATTTCAATTCTGTCTTTTGCTTATTGGATGATGAAATCAGGGCTACTCATTTGGAAGTTGCTTAAGGAGAAAGCAAGTGTAAAGAGACAGAAAGCAATAGGAAATTATGAGAAGAGCATTAAAAGGTCCTGTGAAAAACTGTCACATTAATGTACAGCATTACAGTCCGTAGTAGCAATATCACAGTGAAAAGGAAAAGGGGAACTTCCCAAGAAGTGTTTTCTGGACTGTCTAGAAGCTTCTGAAATAGCAGTTTCTGTATGTGTCTTGCATGCTGAAAGATTTAAGAAAGATTTGCTGGGTTTCACCAGCCTGCAGCTCATTGCCCTTACATCACTCCTGAAGATAGGAAAGTAAACCCAGAACATGTATTTAGCCAAAGCACCATGTCTATATTCTGGCTTCCTTGGAGCCCATCCCTTTGGAATACTGCCTTTTTTGATTCCTTCAACCTTAGTGCAATTTCTTTACAATGTTGGGCTGCCATGTTTATACTGTTTCTGATAATGTACACATGTGAAAATAGGATTTGCATGCAAAGATCATTGACAGTTTAAAATTACAACACAGGCTGACCTTCTGAAGGTCTTGTATGAGACAGGAGGAGCATTTCACATCTTCGCCCTATTACTGGCCAATTGATTAAGCAAAACCCATCAGGAATTTCTTATTCATCTTCTAAAGATTAGGTCTACAGTTGTAATTCTGCTATCATATGCATCTCTCTAGTTAATAGCGCCAACTTTTTGGACATCGTGGAATTTAGGTGAGAAACGACATCTCAATATATATAAGTAACTTACTTCAGTTCAGTATGCATGACTATGTCAAGCATAAGGTAGAATCCATATTGGGGAAGTAAAGTATATAGGCTGCAATGCCTAAAAGTGACCTCACATTAATTTTTTCTTTGAATTACACCACACAAGTTAGGTGTTGTAGTATGTTCTTCATGCCAGGCTGCTCCTGATCACACCGGGAAACTCTTTGTAAAATCAGGGTCATCTATATACATGAACATGGCCATAAATCAAATTAATTTCTCTTCAATTAAAGTTCAGCATCTTTAATCTGTATACCTAATATCTGTACCTGTAATGAAAACAGATACATGTTTATACAGCATCAGCCATAGTGTCTCAAAACAGTCATTTCTATCCCCCAAACTATGTAACTGAAGTTTCTGTAACTTCTAAGAATCTACTTTGAAAGTGATCTCCCTTACTGTCCTTTGTAAACAGACAGTGGATACTATGTATCTCTTCTGATTTGAATTCCTTGTGTTAACAGTATTAAAAAAACCAACCAAACAAACAAAAAACCAACAACAAAAAAACCCAAACAAAACAAAACCTCAAATTAAAAGCACTGAAACAAAAAATGAACTTTTCATTTGGAGAAACCATAGGAGGCAGCAAAGACAGCAGATTTGATCCCATATAGTACTACATGGCCAAATACATGAGCAATACGGAGTAGAAATTCCTTGAGATTTTGAGACCTGAAACTGTTAGTCACCACTTTATTATGGCTAGTCGTTGAAATAAAAATAGATTGATACAAAAATAATGCATCCAGAATACTTTTTTAATCTTTTTGCACTGCATTATTTAGCAACTGACCTAATAATGGAACTACGAGAAATATTATATTTTAGACACTTTAATTACAAGAAAGTTAGGAGAAATGCATTAAAATCACCCTCTCTGTATAAGAGCATAAAATCATTTCAAAAGCATAGACCTGCAATTGCTGCAATTGGCACTATTCCACCCCACCCTCCCAAAGAAAGCTGTTTATAACCGAAAATGTCACATTTTATTATTTTGAAAAGACAGCATCGAAGTGTCACATTAGCAGTTGCACCTACTCATGAAGGTGTCAAATTTGTCAGGGTTTAGTGCTCTCAAAGAACACCACTAGATGTCAGCAGTAACTTTCTGCAAAATGCAAAAGAACCTGTTGCTTTCTGTTTCGAAATCCATACAAACCCTTAAAGCAGCTAATGAAGTCCAAAGTTCCACACGGAAAACGTGTAACCTAAAGACTGCTACTGCAACTGGTTCAGAATCAGGGCTACATGGCTGGCACAACTCAATTTGTTGAACTAAATCTAGAATTACAAGAAATTCCACAGTCTTATCCTTAATAACTGAACATTTCACACAAATAGAATGAATATGAAATTTTATTCAGTTGCAAAAAACAAAAAAAGCCAAAACCACAGCCTATAGAATCTAGTATGTGTATTGCAATCACTATTCGTAAGCTGCCTACTGCTGCTACTGAATTTCCCAGAATTTTATCCAAATAGCATAAGGAGTAACATATGGACAGAACTGCACTTTAACAGTTCTATAACAGACTGCGTCCTGTAAAATTCAGAGATGCGTCATTATGACAGTGCTGAGGTACCTAAAAAACATGTCTTATTATTCCTAAAATACAAGGCTTAACCTTCCCCAAGACTGCCCACAAACTATTCATATGAGTTTCTGGTGATGGACTAATTACAATTATAAAAAAACAAACAAACAAACAACAAAAATAACAATAACAAAACACCAAACCAGAAAGCTGCAAGCACTTGGGAGTTTTTCAGCAATGGACAAAGCACCTGAGAATTTCTCTCCTGATTCAGCTAAGCACCTCTCCTATCTGTTTACTTTACTTACCGCCATGAGAATATATGCTTTACTTAAATGCCTTTGACCTGGTTTTCCATTCTGAATTGTTGTGCTAATCTGTAGAAGCAGGCAGGCCTGAACACCAAATGTGAAAATTCACAGTGTAGGAATACTTGGTATTGGAATCTAGACTTTTACACTGTTCATCAAAGCCAGCTATGAAATTTATTCATACATGATAATGGTAAATTGTTTGGAATTGGCAGTATAGGTAGTAGAACATTTTTGCACTTAAATTTCAATGCTGGTTTCTGTATCTAAGAAGACATTAATTGAAGGCAGAAGTGATGAATAAATTTAATACTTTTGTTCCAAACAATGTCAATAGAAAGTCATGTTATTATTTTTGTTGCAGATAAGGGTAAGAGCAAAATGTGTTGCAAATAGCATGCAGATCATAACAAAATCTATCCATTGATGTTCTCCTACAGTGTAAGCCTGGGCTGCCTATTTTACTACCCTTTTATCATGTTCTCTATCCTATAGGTGGAGATTAAATGCTTCATTTTTAGAGAAAACATGGGCACCTGCAGATAGAATATACTGCATATTATCAGCTGTATTTGTGCATGCAGTCAGGAATGAACAGCCTGGAATCAAGCCAGTTTTCCAAATCAGTTCCTCCCCTGTGATTTTTCCCACCTGTACTGAAAGTGAATTGACCATGAAATCCAAGGCCTTAACAGCTTCCTGAAGCAGATTATTGTATTGCTATTTTCTCCATTCTCTCTTGTTCCATTGAAATTACTGTTACAAGCAGTTGGATATTGTGTGAATTAAGTTTTAAGTCCTTCACGACAGAGACTGTCTGAATTTATATAGTACCTGGCAGGCTTAAATTCTGGAAATTACCATAGTGTTGGTTCTGGTTGAAAGATTCAAATTTGAAATATCAAAAAAATCTACAAAATATCCAGAGTGCAAGTTCTACAGTCCTTGCAAGTTCTATAGTCCAGGAACACTTCAAGGTATGCTACAGCACTGAGCTGTTTTGCCTGAGTCACAATAGTTGGACTTACCCAAGCACATGGCAAAACTGTCTGAATCAAATGGTGCTTCTTTGAGCTATGTTGTCGAACTTCCAAAAAATTTCTGCTACCAAGGCCATTAGAGTAGATAAAATCTCTTCTGTCAAGAAGCAAAACAGCTCACAGCACAGTTCTGTAACTTGTCTACCTTGCAGGCAAGTTCACAGGTGAGTTTAAAATAAAAAAAATATTTTTAAAATGATGGAGGGGGACAAACTATTTACAAATAAACTATTTAAAAATAAAGGGGTTCAAATCTTATTTTAATTGTCTGTTAAGTTACCTGGATTAATTTTTGCTATGAACAGTTTGTAGGAGGAGAAAAAAAAAAAAAAAAAAAGAATAAATTTCACAGAATCAGGGTCTTAAAGCTAACATGAGTATTATGCCTTGAAATAATGCCTTTTCAATAGGTAATATTTACTTTAAGTTAAACATGTGCAAAAAAGGAATCTACTGCAGAGCAGCACATCTCACCAGTATTGCCGACTGCAACCATGACACAAACATAATTTAGATTCTCAGAAAAACTCAGCTTGGCTTGAAATTGACCTTACATCAGGAGTAAAACATTGGGCTAAGAAAGCCTTATTTTGCATGTCAGTCCAATTAAGTTGACAACTGGAAGCTGTTACATAAATATGACAACTAATGAATAACTTTCCCTGCAAACAAGCTGAGAATTTGATTTGTTTTTTTTTTTTTAAGAATTATTCTTAAAATTATAGCGTGAAACACAGAACAGTGACACAAGCAAGAAAGCTGTGGATCAAGAACACCAAATATACAGAAAACTTTTGTATGTCCTTTCTATGCTTTAAAAATTCTCATGTATTTTTATCTCATGTCTCCTGTTACAGAGATGCTTGTTTGTACATTCTCAGAGCAACTATTCAAAAGCAATTTCTCTCCATCTGAAGCCGTGCCCCTCACAATATTGACAAGGTCAGTGAGGTCCACAGGAAGTCATTTGCTGAGTAAGTGCTAGTGATGCAATTTACAGCTGCTTGGATGAGCCATTTTAATTTACAGCACATTTTTTCAAGTTGTCACCCTGCTTTAAAGAAAAATGCCTGAATTATTCCCATCAATGTTGTTGTATTCTCTCCACAAGTGAGAATGTTATCCAGATTTTTAATGCCAGATATAAGTAGGATTGTGGTTTTATGTATACCAGGAATTAGAATAGGAAGCAGTGCCCATTCTTTTTTACAGCCACTTTTCATTCCTGTCACATGTAATATGAGATGAAGAAATAAGATATCAGAGCTCTGGAAGCAGTTCAGGAACATAATTGAAGGAGTGATTAATGCTGCTGCATAGACAGGATCTCCTTAATCATTTGGATACAGAATAAATCGTGACTCTTTAAAAATACTTATAGCAGACATTAGAACACTGTTCTCTGCCAGTTATGCTGCTCTGTTTCACAGAAGTATTACATCAACAACTTGAAAAGTTGAAAAGGGGGAGTGTGGGGAAGGTCAAAGGATATCAAAAAAATTATTTGTTCTCTTAAGCAAATAAAACATTGTGTGCATAAATACATTCCTGAACAGTGCCTGGAAACACATCACAGAAGGGTCCTCCAATAAAGTGATCATATTATTCATTAACATTTAAAAACTATTCCAGCACACTGCTCTGTGGTATGTTCTCAGCCTGCTTTGCTGCAGTTAAGAAAAAGGTCCAGGGTTCATAGGGGAGGGCTTGTAAGCAGCTCACAAACAACATGCTTGAAATTCCTCCCTTTTGTAGCAGCAGTGCAAAACTACAGTTGAATAATCAAGCTATTGAACTAGGATTTATGCCAAAAAGACTAATTTGTAAGCTGTGTCCAAAGTGTCTGGGTTTGAAGTGATTTGCATATTTCTTCCTCTGTTATTCTAGGAATGCTATGGGAAACTTGCTACCCCAGGTCTCAGCAGTAGGTTTCTCATGCATACCTTCCCAAACTTGTCTTTGGAAACATGAAAGCAATGAGTGTGACAAGCATCAATGTTATATTCGTGTGGCTTATGAATACAGGTATTCATGAGACAGGAATCTAACTTGAAATTTCTTACAATGTACAATGAGATTCTGTATATCTAGGTCACATTAAAAACCTATCTTAATCGTTTATGCAAAAGCATAAGGGCTATGATAAACATAAATAATGAAAGTCTGCCAAATGTTTATGTGCCAAGATAAAAGGCAGACTTATAGCTGTGAAATAGGAAATAGTGATGACACTGCAACGAGCACAGGGCAGCTCTGGGCATTCCCCAGCACACATTTATTATTCAGTACTCTACCACAAAGCCTGCTCTTGTAACTGAAACTGAGCAAAAGTGGAATTTGACTGTGATGCTTCAGTATTCACATTATGTTCGTTATTTCACTGCATAATAAATTCATTAATTTAGTCATGGGAAGTCATAAAGCCACCAACTTAAATCACTCATCCCTATGAAATTACTTTCAAATGCTACTTTAAAGAATGCACAAAAATTATGGCAGAAGTGTTCACTAAGCTCCAGCCAAATAATATTGAATGGGAAGGCTAATGCACTGCGGTGGATATTCAGTTTCAGTAAAAGAGACAAGCAAACAAGCTAGGCACTAAAGGCACATTGGATATAAGTCTTTTTTATTTACCTCAACCCACACATACAGATATATCTTCTTCCAGGGCTTGATGTTTTATGGGGATGTTTTGCTCTTGACGTACTTAACTTCTTGTAGGAGCTATTATGTTTGTATCTCCTACACAGACTGAAGCAGAATCCTTTGGAAAGAGAGTGGAAGATAGGCCCCAGTGCTGAAGGGCAAGGAGCATGCCTAATGGAAAGAAGGTTCAGGACACTGCAGAGTGTATCAAAGTGCTGCCTCACTGTGACCTGCCAAGCACCAGGAGCACGGAACCTTCCTAGTGCTGATGAGTGTGGTGGGAAATATTTTCAGTCAGCCCTGGTGAGTCCCTGAGATGCTTAAAGATAACCTGTCACCACCTCTTTTCACTACCAACTGCGTTGTACTGTGAAGAACTCTTCTACAACCACAGACCATTAAGGGGATGGAGTTACAGACCCTTAACTTCAAAGCACAGCAACTTTAAGTTAGTCCTCTGAAAAATCATCATAATAAGCCTTATGCTGTAAGAACAGCCTCATGCTGTTTATTTATAACTTAAGTAAATTTAGCCCATTAATTGGTTAAAAATGCAAAAGCTTCTTCCTCTGCATCTAAACTGCTGCTTGAATATTTCAATTTTCTTGGTACAATTGTCAGTTTTTGCTTTAGAATGTCTCAAAATGATGCTTTCACAGAGGTTTGAGACTACATTTACCTGCAGATAACAATCTTTTTTTTTGCAGCTTTTACAGTATTTTACTGGTTTTTTTGGACTGCATTTCTTTTATTGATCAACAAGTTTTTCAACAGCTTAGCTGCTTAACCAACTTACCATGCTTTTGTCAATGCATTGAAAGGAATTTAAGCCCCTAAGATAAGGACAGTCATCTCATTTCTTGATAACAATGGAGCCATATTAAGTCTTCCCCCAACTACTCAAGATCTCTGTGCAAATCTGTCATTGCAAAAAATACATGTTATAGCAAATGCAACCTGCTTAACTCACTTGCTTTTAAGCTCTTTAACTTTCATTTTGATACTACAAATGCTCTTGCAATGATATAAAGCGAAGAATGCTTTCACTTTTTCTATAATACTCCCCTGTCTCGAGCATTAGTAAAAGGCAAAATATCTTTATAGATGCATATACACACACAGCCAGCAAGGCTAGGAGAACAGTGACATTACAACTAATAATTCAGACTGGAAGCATAGCCTAAGCTCATGACCAACAGCTGCATGAAAAAACAAAGCAATCATAAGAAGCTGATTTTAGATATCCAAAACAGGACATTTGGGGTTTTTTGGACCGAATTTTAAGGGTGGTTTTGGATAAACATAACCTTTGCAGAAGCCAAAAGCCCATCATGTGGTTTGGAAAGAAGTATTCTAAGATCAATTCTTGAATGGATTTTGGCAGGGTCAAGGCAAGATTCCAACAGTACATACCACCAGTGCCACCCACTTGCAGCACTGTACAAATAGTTTTGGAAAATAAAATCTGGAGGAAGCACTTTGCACAAAACTACCAGCTCTCACTTGCAAACTGCATTTTGTAGGAAGTAATAGGGAAATACATAGTGAAATTAGGATTAAGTGACTGTCTGTATAAACTCATTTTACATCTGTACTCCCCCACAAGCTTTGATTTAAGGTTGCAGTATTTAGAGTTGGCAAGGTTGTGATTTGTTTTTCTGATTCCCATAGTTTAGCCAAAATCCAAACCATTTTGCTATTGAAGCTTTATGTAATCTCTAAGAAAAACAGAGCCTTTCAGTAGAAATACTTTTTAAGGCAAGTTGTCATAATTCAATGGATGTGCAAAAATCCTTCACCTGAGGAGGAATAGCCCCAAGTACCCAAGCCCACAGGGGTTCATTTGAATGGAAACCTGGAGATCTCCATGGAAAGCAAGCTGAACCCAACCTGTGCAGCAAAACATGCCAACACCTTGAGTTACATTAGCCAGCAGGCTGATGGACGCAGTTCTCTCCCTAATCTCAGCACTTCTGAGACAACTGTGCATAATCTGGGCTCTCTAGGTACAAGACAGAGACATACCAGAGCAAGGGCAGTAAAAGCAATTAAAGGATTGGAGTGTTTTTCATATGACAGTTTGAAAGTGCTTCAATTATTCAACCAGTAGAAGTATCTGATGGGAGGGTGTAGACTCTGTACCAGTCTCATCTTGGTAGCACCCAGAGAAAGGATGAGGCATGGACACAAATAGAAATACTGGGAATTGTTTAAACAAAATTTTTTTACTTAGGGTGATGAGGCACTGGAACAGGTTGCAGAGGTTCTAAAGTCTCCATTCTTGGAGGTATTCAAGACCAGACTGGACATGGCTAATATGAAGCTGCTCTAGGTGACCTTCCTTTGCACAGAAGTTTGACTAAGTAGTCTTCAGAGGTCCTTCCTCCATCTTCAACTATGACTTCACATGATCCATTTCAAAGAGACCAGGCCAAACTAGTTTCCCTTTAATGCATTCTGACTTGGTCAAATCTGAGTCTGATTAAAGGAAAGCACCAAAAGTACCACTTACAATAAAAGCAAATTTCAAGCTCCCCTTTTACTTTACATGTGATACAGAAAAGCATTTGCTGATAATGTTGTTAGAAAGCCATGAGCCTTAACAGAGACCTTTACACAGTGCTGATGAGAAACTGAAACAGCCAGTGGCAATGCATTTATTTATACATTTAAGCATTATTAAGCATGCATTTAAACAGAGATAGTGTAGCCTATGCAATACTGAAGTAGACTCAAATGAATTGGTGCAGAGAGGTAGTCTACCTCTGTATATTCAGATTTAGATTTTAAATGTAGTTGATCTTATTCCAGCAGGAACAGGGTTCGTTTGAAATCAAGGGCTACCATCTGCTCCAACGGGGCCTGTAATTTTTGCTGTAACCCATTTGCACTGCACTGGTAGCTTAGAGTGGTGAAATAAATACGCCTTTCAATGTCTTGCAGTAGGTAAGAATTAGAAATGTGACCTGAAGTGTGGTATTCTCAGCTCTGCAGAGCTCTATATGAGCTAGAAGAGGGAATAAGTTATCTAGTGCCTGAATTTAATTAGCCAAAGCTGTTAATACTGTTAATGTCCTGAAATGAGGACTTCTGTTGACTTTTCTCCCTGTCAGAAGTGCAGGGACCAAGGTTACTTTGCCTAGAGCAGCTTCTGATCAGCAGATATTTCTCTGAGTACAAATGCCAAGTTTCATTAACATTCTTTGTCTTATAGTGTCCATCATGTAGAGGTCTTCAAATCCATCAATAAAGAAATTAAATTAAATATTTAACAACATACAAGTTAACATCAGTAAAAGAAAATATCTACTGCCATTTTCTTGCTGTAAATACCTGTGCACTAGAAAAAGGTGGGGGAGAAAGAAGGTTCCCTCCACTGTCATTTTTCTCATTGTTTTAGATTTCAACTAAAATACAGGGAAAATGATACTACATAGTATGTAGTAAACCCATAAAATTAGTAAATCAATATGTAAATATGATTTACATATCATATTGCATTTTATGTAAATATTATTTACATAAGATATGTAAATCAATATTATGGCATTAGAAGATTCTTGGATTTTTACTACTTATAGGTAGATGAAAATAAAAAATTTAAATCTTTTTAGGTAGCAAATATATTCAAATAAACTATGAGTAACATGTTTAATTTTGGCACTCTTCCAAATATATTTATTATATATCCCAAATGATGCACATATGGGGAAAATACAGTCATGTAACTGAATAAAATTCTGTATATTGACAAAGCCAAAAAAAATTACTGAACTTTAAACACCTGGTTTTTCAACAGAAGCAAACATATGTACTATAAAGTTTTGTTTACATCCAAATGCTTTTATTCCTTCTGAAGGAACTGATAATATAACTCTTTCACAGGCAGACATAATATGGTGTCTTCTTTATCAACAGCAAATTTTTAATTCTGGCCTTTCTACTACACAACACTAAGCAGCCAACACATGCATAAGGAATCTAATACTTGTTTTTTCTTCAGTCCTAGAGCTGGATATCTCCTGTTCTATCTGTTCTGAGCTGATACTGACTCTTCATGCTGGACCTGGGAATAAAACTACAGGAAATAGAGCTTTTCTCAGGGTTCTGGTGATCTAGAACTTCATGGATGCTTTGGTAAATGAAGAACACTATTTCAAGTGACTGGCAGTACTGACCAGGCTGACAATACTTACTGAGCAGAGGAAAATTAAAACAATTTCATTTATTCGGCAGCATTTATTGAAGCCTGTTGCAAGCAGTACTATACAGCCATTCAAGAGAAAACGTTGCAAGATTTCTTTTCAACAAAACCTGATTGTGGGATGGTAACAACTCTCTACCCATTACTTTATTGTATTGTAAAGGTTCAGCACAGCCCTGTTGGAATCAATGGAGGTTACACCCATTTGCATCAGCAAAGGATCTGGCTATTTAGTGGTCAACAGCAGCTCAAGTATATTCTAAAGAACTTGTTTGTTTTGCATTCTCCTGACTTTGAAAACTGTTCAGTTCATGTATAAAAACTTGCACTGTTCTGGAACATGGATCTATTTGCAAGAGGTGACTCATGCTTTTGCTTGGGACAGAATTAAAAGTAAAACAAACTGAACTTAAGTTAGAAAAGAAATAAATACACTGGCAGACAGAACTAAAAGGCTCACTGATGTCACACTATTAAGTCCTAGAAAATTACTCTATCATTCTGCTGCCTGAGCCTAGGATTCTTTCCTTTCTTCTTAATCTCACTTTCTGGACATTATCCAGCTTACTTGATTCACCTCTCAACTTGTAGCCTCTGTCAATCTTTAGAAAAATAAGCCCTTTGGATTTTTTTTCCTTTCTTCTTGTTGCCAAGGATTCTGTTTAAAAAGCATGCTTGCTTGACTTTCAGGAATTTGCACCAATATAGAATAACGATGAGTTACAGCATGTTCAAGAAATGCACATGCTTCCGAGCACAGAAAGAACGGATGACCAACAAGGCAGCTATGGTGCATATATTGCAACATTTCCTTTTTATCAGCAAGAAGGTTTATAAATATTTAGTTGTATTTGTTTGAAACTAACCAACTAAGATCCTAATGAGCCTGACAAACATTTCGGTATGTGTTATCAAGTAAAATATTATGAGCCAGGTGGATATGAAAAGTATGTCTGGAAGGTTAACAAATTCCTGCTTAAAAACAATACTGAAAAGGATTTCAGTAGAAGTAATTTTTCATGATAATCCTCACAGTAATTGGGGATACTGTCAAACATTAACTTTCAAGGTCATGTCTATGTATTTTATATTCCAAAACTTCTCACTAAGCTTAAACATAAATCAGACTTTCAGTCTTTTAGGGAGAGGAGGTCTAAACCAGAAGAGACATAGAGAGAAGCAGCCTTCCTTCAATTTTTTGCATCACCTAGGATAGCAACCTGTGCCTTCCACAAAGTAGAATTATCCTAAGCACCTCACTTGGCTAGGGTTTGTCCCCATGTCTTGTCCTGTAACTATCCTTCCCTGTGCAAATTACTAATCATTTCCAGAAGAAATTCTTGATCCTGAACATCCCAGATCCCTGGATCCAGCTTGAAATTAGATTAATATCCTCATCAGCCATTATTTTATTGCTGACTGAAGTGCTCCCAGACTTTTTTTCTTGACACTCAGAGACTCCCTGGAGAACAAATTTTTTGAAAAAGCCCTTTCAGTTGTTCTTTTTTTTTAAAGTTTAAATTTTCTTCTGGAAATTCTCACTAAATACCCCACCTGATGCATATTTTAAATATTCATTTCCCTGCCATGAGGAAAAATGCTGCTACAGCGTATCAGATGAAATTTGTTTTTCAATGCATGATTTCTCCAGTCATTCCAATACATGATCATCATGCAGTGTAAATTTCATTAACACCCCTGTGGTTAGTGCTCCCTGCTGTCAGTCTCCTTGCCTCTAGATATGTCCAATAGCACATGCTCAGTGCATGGACTTAGGTGAAAGGCAGTAGCAGCTTCTTTGGGCTTCAATCTCCTTCTCATCTTCATTAATGTAACTTCCCTTTCCCTGCCATCTATCTTTTTATAAACCTGATTAAGAATAATGCCTCAAGTTTATGATGCAATTCAGACACTCATAGTCAAATCAATTTCTGTTGGGTTAGAAGCAGATTTAAAATCTGGTTCAAAATAAGACTCTAGTCTAAATACATAGTTTTTTATGCTATTTATCCCACTGTCAGATGTGTGTAAATTCCCCATACCTTCCTCACCCCAAGAGTTTTGTGTAGGTACATACCCTTACTGCGAACACAACATTAATTTTAAAAAAGAGAACCTGCCTTCCTACAAAATTTACCAGTTATGGTGATCAGAATAATATACCTCAGTTTATCTCCCATCATGTCACAAACTACTAGGTAGGTACAGTAGGCAGAACATTTTTCACAAGAGATATTCTTACTGTACAGATCGTAAAACCCTTTCCTACTTCATTTTGGTCTTAGGCAGGGAGAGAAGGTCAAATAAGCAGCTACCATCAGAATATAGATTTGGCCTGCAGCTCATTCATTTTTTCAGGCCAAGAAATTCTTGGATGGTCAAAAGCAGGGTGCAAGCCAGGTGAATTACCTTGGCAGCCTGGGATATGGCCCACAGACTATTACATCACTGCATTTATTTAAGTGTAAAGTTATGCAGGGAGCACAAACAAACACCTGTGCATAGATAAGCCTGCTAAAAGCCCTTTTTGCTGTACTCACAGCTGTAATATTTCTCCATTGTCCAAATTATATAAAATATTCCAGATTTTAGTACTACAAGTTATGGAAATTATTTTGCTTTTCATTACTCTTAAGGAACTTCAGTTTTTCCTTCTAAAATAGAACCTACTAAATTAAGTGTTGTGCAGAAAAGAAAAGAAAAAAAAAAAAAGCTTTACTACCCAAAATACATTAACATGAATTTACTGCATTGTCGTATTTCACCTGCTACTTCTATCCTCGAAGATGACTACATTTCATTCAGAATTTTATTCTGGCTGCTTGATGTCAGATCAAATCTTGCCCAGGAAGGGTTTAATGGAAACAGATTGCTCATGCATAAAAATATACATTATAGGGTATCTCAGACTGCCAGAATTTTACTTGCTCTGAGTTTTGGGCTACTAAACGACATCCAGAAGCAACTCCTAAGGACAGACTGCTTCATTTTATCGGTGACAGAGTGGTTCAGTTCTTAAGAACAGTTTTATTTTATGGGTGACAGAGTGGTTCAATTCCACCTTTCAGGTGAGCAGGTGCCTGCACTGCTTTGCTTACGGGGGTTAAGCCACAACATTTGGCTTTAAAAACAAAACACAACACATTGAAAAAATCAAAACAACTTTGAAGCAACCCATTGTGAACAACACTTAATCTTGTTTTGCTCTGTGCCAGCAATCACTCTGGAAAATATTTTGAGGATAATAAGCCCAGCGGTGAATTAGACAATAATTTAGGACACTGTTCTCAAATTATATTGTGAGTTATGAGGACATGCCCCATATAATTGAAGGAGTCAAAGATGGCAGTCCCACTAGATTTTCTATAGTAAGAAAATAAAGCTGATAAATTGAATCAAGATGGACAAATGGAAAATGATAATGTAACTATTCACAAAAAATCCTAAGTGCTGTATTATTCTTTAGTGGGACATTTTCAAGCCACCATTTAAGATTATTCCATCATCAATAAAAACATTTTATGCAGAGAAGCTTTCATAGCAAAGTCACCTTTATCTTTCACAGTGAGAAGGTCAATTGTCTTCAAATATATTGCCACCAGTCATTCATGTTATTAGTCTAAAAATCTCTGAACCTTGTTGCCAGGCACCATTTTTAGATACACCTCAGCAAAACACAGCACTCCAACTGTTAAGCAAACATTATAATGTCTATTTTAGAGTCTTTCAAAGGCAATGTACAACTAAGGGAGTCCTGGTAAAGAAGAGGGACAACAACATAAAGGTAAAATTGGTGTGTGCTTTACACACATTTTCCTTCTTGTGTATTCTTACTATCTCTGCTATTACTCTTCACATTAGATTCCAGTAACTAGCAAAGGGAAGAAAAGAAATCTGGAGATCGCAGCAGAGTCCATTACTTTCTAAACATGTAACTAAATACATTCGAGAGATTTTATCTGTAATTATAACACATCACTGAATTTTCCTGCTATGAAATTTATACACAAATATTCTTTAATTGCAGTGTAAATACCTTTAATCAAGCACAAACAATAGTAACTATGAACACCAAATTTTGTTCCTCGCTTGGTGTTTCTATTGGCTCCTGTAAACCTGTACACACTGAAAGGTCAGGCTAGCAAAAACTTTGTCACAGTGCAATACAATCAGTTATTGCTCTTTAGAAGAGTCACCACTTGTGGTATGAAAAGGTCAAGCTGAGGGCAATCATCCTTTTCATCCAACTGTTACTAAAAGATTAAGCAGGACAGAACTCAGTAGACTCTTCAGTTAAAATAGAAGATGCCCAAGTGCAGCTTTGTATTGAAGCTATATTACTGCAAAGTAACGAATCTCTAAGTCTAACATTACCCAACTCAGGAAGGATTATTTTAAACTTATTTGGTATTAAATTAAACTTCTGAAACTTATTTGGTATCAACAAAACCAAAACAAAAACAGAGAAAGACCACAGAGAGCCTACTTTCTTACAAAAAAAAAATGTAAAAATGGTAGCAAAACAAAAGTAAGGAAATATTTGGCTTTGAGAAGGGAACACACCCTTTAAAGATAGCCTGATTTTCTAAATTGCCTCAAACATGTTTAAAAGGTGACCTCTGAATTTATGCTTCATCCTAGCCCCAGGAAAGATGTAAAAGCTCTGTATTTTTGTGATGGGGCAGGGAGAAGGGGTATTTGTTGCAAATCATTGATTGCTATAGGAAGGCATCTGGGCACCTCAAGCACTACACATTTACCTCACTTCTGAATTGTTCACTGGGACAGGAAGGCTGATGGCAGTAATATCTCCTTTTCATAAGCTCTGCTTTGCTATAGTTCCAACTGAGTCATTCTTCTGCTCTCTTCCTGACAGGCAAGAGTAGACCTCAAAGCAGCTCACAGCTTTCCACCTGCCCCAGTGAAACCTCTAAGGGTACAATGTGGGCAACAGACTGTTCAGTCAGCTCCTTTTCAGATAAAAAACTCTGGGTAAGGAAAGCAATCTGTTCCAATTTAAAAAAATCTTAAACAAAACCGTTGCAACTCTTCCTACCGACTGTTGTATCATCAACTGTGTCTGTAGCCACTGAAGATGCCTGAGTAGAATTGAGTGTAGGTGTACTCACAAACCTACTATATGAGCAGGATTACCATAGCAATTGCAACTCCCAGAAGCACTACCTTCAGGCATTTAAAGATAAACCTGCTTTTGGTGGAATAAGAATCTAGCAGTGCATGCCAAGATCACAGCAGTCCAGACTGCACCACACGAGGAAGAATCAAACTTAACACCTCACAGGGCAGATCTCTATTTCAGTAAACTGGGTTAGTACCTGCAATTCAGAATCTAGATCTACAAACCCAGCATAGCTAAGTAACAGCACAATAGAGAGAAGTCTTCAAAACAGTGCTGTTAAGAGCACTGAAACTTAAAAATCAGTGACTGCAACAGGTGACAAATCCCATCTTTATCTGGCTGTAGCCAAGCACCAACACCTTAAGTATGTCTAAGAGAATTCAAAACAGCCATAAAAATAACTTAATGTAAAACAATATTAGCTTTTAACTGCTAAAACAGCACACACAGTATCTCTCAAAACCAGTAAATCCATGCAGTTATGAATTGCAACATTCAGCATGAAGAGTAATTCCTCAAGTGCTATTACTCTTAGTAGGTTTTCAGAAGGATGAACCTATAACCCACATCTCAAGCAAAGAATATTTAGGTGTTCGAGTACCATACTCACTTGTCAGATTTCCCTCCTTCACTTCAGCTTTTGCTCACCACCTCTTTCCTCTACAGCAAATAAAAATTTGGACATTATCAGTCACCTTTGCCCTGTCTCTGAATATCCCAAGTATAACAGTGTGCTTGGTGCAGCCAGCAGTATTTGGAATGAAAGTAGTTTCATGCCAATAAAGTTAAATTATAACCCATACTAACCTCAGTCCAAATTCTAAAAAGACCACCAGCATTAGACAGAAAGACATCTGAGATTCCTAACCTGGGAACTAGCCAGCTGTAGCACACCAGTAGAGCCTTACAGGCACCACAGGTACTTGCAGCTTCAGAGAATCAGCTTGCAAAAGCCTGACTGCACTGCTTTGTCCTCCTGGTTCCATCTGGATTGTGGCATGAAGACATGAGCAAGCAAAAATCCCTGCTGAATTGAAGTGACTGGAAACAGAGGTAGGTGCTGAGAGGGGTTATGAGATGTCTGGGTATTATGTAGCTCATGCCCTTGCTAGACAATAGTAAAGTTCAGAAGGATGGGAAAGAGAAATAACAAATTAAAATGTAATAGTCCTAAAAACATGTGTCTAAAGCAGGGAGTCAGAAAAGAATAGTCAGAGTAGAAACTGAAATCTGAGCTGGCCTACAGCAGTTTCCTGCGAACTTGTTTTAAAGAGGGTCTCAAGTGGGTGGAAGACTCCAGAGAAAGGTGGTCAGTTTAAATATTTAGGAGGTAGCTAAGAAACGTAGCACTGAAAAAGTCCATAAAGGGTAAGATAACACATGATTTTAACATTTTCTAAGGTTATTTTTTGCTTTACTTCTCCCTGTAAATAAACCTAAAATGTGGGAAAGGCAGGTGGGAAGTTAACTAAGATCATGCACAGAAATTCAAGTCATCCCTCCTGCAGCTTGTCATTGTTGCAGGCACCTGCCACTCACAGGCAAGGGTCTGCCTACCACCCATCCCCACTTGCTGGAATGGCCTTTTTTCAAGATGAAACTCCCTCAAATATAAATCACTGCAGTCACCATGCTGCTGCTGTCTACAAGGCCCACACAGCACATGTGAGTTGAGCAAAAGCAGTGGTCACTCCAGGATAAGGCTTTCTCCTTACCTCCCAGAATGAGCCTCTTTGCGTGGCTACAAGCCTGCCCTAACAGACTTCTCTTTGCTCATGATCACCACAGCGAGCTTTTGCCTACTATATCTTGCCTCACCATCCCATCACCCTTAGACACGGCTCGTCCCAACAAATCCCCAGTCCTTTCCTGAGAGCTTCTGTCCCGCTTAGTGCTGATGACTGCTTTCCAAACAACCACTTTCCACAAGACTAGATGCCTGCTCCAAACACGAGGTGCTCAGCTCATGGGTAAGGCCCTGCCACATACCAGGTCCTCTCTTGGGAGGTAAGCCCACCAAAACACAAGGCGCTCAGCCCATGAATAGCAGCAGCACACTCTCCTGCCACCCCCACCACCTTCACACCATATGGAAGCTGCACAGATGCATGTGCAAGTCTTACAGAAGGCTGTCTTTCCCCCAGCAACTCACTTCTCACAAGACCACAAGCTTGCCTCAATTCCTTGGCCTATGCACCCATGCTGCCACAGCACACTTCACCCTGCCACCTTCAAAGGCATCTGCTCCTTCTGGACAAATCCATCCATCTGTTCCCTGCCATCCAACCGCCCCTGATCCCTTTTCTATAGACTGCAAGCCCACCCAAATGCTCACACAAGGCACTTAGCTGGTAAACACCATCTGGTGTGCCCCCTTCCTGTGAAAAGCATATACTGCTCTGCACCTTTCCTGTGGAAACCTTTCCTGACATCATCCTTGGTATTTTCTCCACAAGCCCACAAATCTGCCTAGAGGAGACCCTCAGTCTCTGAACACATCTGCAGCCACACTCCTGCTGGTCCCACAGCGAGTGGAAACTACTCGCAAGCTTGTGGCATTTCTCTAACTCCACCATCCACTTCAATTGTGAACGTGACTGTGAGCAACATAGAATTGTGTGCAGTTGCAAAATAATTGTGTTTTAAAAAGCATGAGAAGTGATACAAGTGTTTATTCTTGGCTCTCCTTGGGGTTCTAATGATTAATTCTTAATGTTTTACACTTCCGCCTTAAAAAATTTCAATAGAGGCCTGATAACCAGAGTAGAATGAGTAGCTCCTTGATGACTATTACTAGGTATGATAATTGCTATAAAAAACAATCAAGTAAACGGTTAGTTTGAAGAGTATTTTAACTTAATTCCTAGAAAGGTTCCAACACTGCTTTGTTGTATATTCTTTTAGCTCTTGCCAACTTTTTGTCAGTTTCTTTAGCAGTAATGTGCCAAAACTAAAGAACTGGTTTCTGTTAGAAAGCAATAATTTTCTAACCTTTTATCACTAGTTTTTTTTTAATCTAGTAGTTATATGAGCTGCTAAGATTGTGAGAGACTTAAATACAGAAAAAGATAGTATACAGATATTATTTGAGATAAAGAGCCACACCAATTTCTATAATCTAACTGCATCCTATACTTTCTGCAAAAGGAGGGAAGTTTTTGATATCTTTAAGGAACAGTTGAACACCTTAAACCCTAAAGAAACTGAATTTCTCAATGAGAACTTAGTGAGTGTTGCTATAGTGTTAAAATAAAACACCTGTTAGAGTCTACAATAGAGCAGAGCATTTAACTTGGCAATATTTGTTCCTTATGGAAATGAGTCCAACTGTTTGCTGTAATATCCACCCAATAGCACACAAGCTTCGGAGCCCCAACAGCTATAAAACCTTGTTTTCAAAGCACAAAAGATCTGGACCTTGGGGCTGAATTGTAGGCATGATTAAAAATCCTGTTCTTCCTAGAAGTTAATTCTGTGGTGTGAATGAGGCAGGTTTGTTTCTGCCCAGTTTTCTCCTGCTTCAAGATTTTTCAAATTATGTGGATGTGTGATTTTTACCTTGTTTCTTTTTACCACACCTTCCTAATTGCATTGCTGTTGAGATTGAATAGAGCCTTATTTTTCCTTAAAAGGAGAAAATATTTATGAAAGAAATTTAAATTTATTCCATATTAAGATTTTAATTTGCTGGCCCTGGTAGATTGTCACCTACTTAATTTTCATATATTTAAGTCACTCATTGAGAAATTATTTCTGTGAGTTTTCATTTCAGTATTTAATGGAATTAATGATAGAAGACTTGAGCTGGTTTGAGAACATAGTCAAGATGCCTTTTCTTTAAAAATACCAACAAAACAAACAAGTGTTGTAGGCTTACTACTGAGGAGAAGAAAAGCTTCATTATCTCTCCTAGTCTTTTTCCTAGCCTTTTATTGCTTTCATAATATTGGATTAAAGAAAACAGAGTTAACTAAAATAACATGAATTGTATGCTTACCAAAGTACTGTAATTCAAATACAAAAACCAAATTACACAGAGCAAGGCTAGGCTTCAAATAATAAAAATTTAGTATAAACAATGTCACTGTACTATGTTAAGAAATAGTCAGAGTAAGAACTACAGTTGTCTTCACCCTGGATAAAGTATCTATAGATAGAGGTTTGTTTTGCTGCTATGAATTATTGTATTTTCTGTGGCAAGTGTGCTTTAAAAACTAGCTGATTATTGCTTGTAGAGTGCTTTTTGGTGCCTGTGGCTCCTGAGCTTTTGAGGGAAGTGACAGAAAACTAGCAGAACACTAACTTCTTTTGCTGTGGCAAGTTAGTGAAAATGCAAGCTCTGCTTGGCTCAAAAATTAAGGTAGAAGTTAGCCATACAATTGATCTCAATATAACCCCTCTGCCTAGTGCTGCTGGGCAAGGCACAGGAATTAGAGTGTAACCCATTTATTATGGAGCATTTGAATCCTTGTGGAATGGAATATGAACTGGAGTTATTTGCACAGTTTTATTGGCTCAAGGCTAGAGGGGAGTTTGCTTTTCATGGAAACTGTATCAACTTTGGCAGAGGAACAGAACTTGAATTTCTTCAGAGAGTTTTACATCTTCAATATTTTCATTTCTGAGGAAACAGTGAACTGTTTCAATGAAGATTTTGAAGTATAATGTATGTGTAAAAATATCAAGCCAACCAAATACCTACTAGATGCCAAAATAAATGATAGTTACAACTGCATTTACTACAAGTGTAAAAGTGACCTTTCAAAAACCAACTGATAAGTGAATAGCCTCTGTAATGGCACTCAGAGTAGGTATTTTCAGATATTTCTGCATGTGTGTGACTTAACTGAAGATTCTCTAACTCTTCACTAGACTACTATTTCAGTCATACTGCTGAAACATAACATAGTTAGCTGCCTGCTTTGCACTTGTTGGGGGCACAGTCTTGGAGTTACAATTGCCTCAGTACAATCCACAGTGAGGATTGGAGGCAACAAGGTTTAAAACTACGATGGTAAAATAATTTCTCATTAGATGTTATAGGATAAAAAGTTACTCTTATGTCCTGGAATCTGCCATAGTATCTGCTGACAGGTAAAGATGAAGCACACTTTGCAGTCCTGGTTGCCTCAGGTAGTCTGCTTCTGTTTAATAATGTAACCAAATACTAGAAATAATTACGTCTTATATGCTGCCTTCATTTATCCTTTTTGAACATCTTCTGCCTCCTAGGATCTTCCAATTTAAGGCGTTGCTGGGAAGAGATGGAAAAACACATCTTCTCTTAAGTTAGGAAATACAGTTCTGGGTGAAAGAAATGCCAGGTGTCTACTGTAGTATAAATGGTTATTTCATCACAGCTGGCCACAAACCTCAACTGATTTTCTGCTAATGTATTCTTAATGGGGGAAAAGTGCTACAAGCAATCTTACCTGCTGTTCCTGTAGATGCCCACTCTGCTGTTACACTCCTTGTTAACTCCAGGGCATTTTTATCTAGATTGCCCCAAAGCTTCTTAGTGATAAGGGAAAACTGATGGGACATAAACAAAGCTGGGAGGAGAGGAACTGTCAGGTCTGGTGCTTTTGCCACGTGAGTTGTGAATTGAGAGGTAAAGATGCTTCTGTTTTGCTATTGACACAGTTTTACTATTGTGTAACTTTTTGTTCCAGGCTCTTTTCTCCTTTTTCTCTCAGAGGCAACAAGTGTGCATGCACTTCCAAGGCTCTGTCAAATTTGAAGTAGGCAGTGAGCACTGGTGCTTTTTCTGCCCTAGACAGCTGCTTGGCTTCTGCCTTACAGTATTCAGCTGTGACTAATATTAAGTACAGGGATATAATGAACAACTGGAAGCTTGCACAATAATGTTATTCAAAGTAGTATGTGCCACTGTCAATATAAACTCAAATATATTTAATGCTATCATAATTCCCTAGAAGCCTTCCAAATTGCCTGGTAGACTCTGAAAGCCCTCTTTACCATGACTTTTTACCCTGGTATATTAGATTAAATAAGTGCATGTTGTGCTCTTAAGCTTTTCTAATGAAGATTAAAATCTTGGTCAGTTTTGCTTTCTACAGTGCAGCCTTGCATAGGCCCATGTGTTGTACTTGAATGTGCTAGTAAATCTCACTGAGATTGCAGAAAATGTCAGTCCCCTGAGGATGTGAGCACCTCTTAGATTTTTCTTTAGTCTCATAGTTGTATTTTTTATTCATTCTTTGAAGTAGCTGCTCTTTTTTTCTGACATTCTTCATTTCGACACATAGGATACTAACATAGACTCCTGGTCAAGGCTTTGCATTCCAGCAGTGTTGAAATCTGGCTGTTAGTACATGATATACTTTGAGGTTGTGTCCCACGGATAATGCACAGAAACAACATATTTAGTAGCAGGGTGCTAGTTCCACTAGCTATTTACCTTTTTGAATGATAGGTGCATGAAAATAAGTGAGAATTGTTTAGAAGAGATTGCCATTTAAGAACTACACAACTCAGCATTTGGTAGCCTAAGGGTACACGAGATCAAATTTATTTGTGGGAATGAGCTTGCAAGTAATGGCTAGAGCAGAGAAAGGAGGCAAGAGACTCTCCATTATGAATGAGTTGCAGATAAATCTGTCTGTTCTTTCTTGAAGCCCAACTGACTCTGTCCCTCCTGGCTCTGGGAGTGCCCCAGATCGGCAAACAGGGCTTGTTCTATGCAGAATTGAGTCTGCTGTAGAACTGCCACCTCAGATAACAGCAGCATGTCAGTAACTTTCATCCTGTTACACTAACTGATACTTTTCAAGTGCCCGTCAAGCAGCCTGTAACATTTTTCAAGGGAAAAAAGCATAGAGCTCACAAAATAGTGGAATATTGACTCTGTTGCATATTTGTAACATTTATTTGATCAGTGCTTGTTTCAACTCAGTAACCTGCTAACATATGATAAGTTTTGCTTTTACTTTAAGCAATTGGGTTTTTTAACAGTCAGAGCTTTTAGAATCATATGACACTTGACAGTCTTGCTTTCTATCTTAAAAAAGAATTCCTAGTTCATGAAAACATAAACCAAAGTGCACTGTAAAGGTGCTGCAAAGACTGGGGTTATTGTACACTCATTAACTTTACCTATTTGGCAAGGGAAATAGCTGATCTTTGTTTTCAATATTTTTAATTTAATAACGCAAGAAAATTTAATTATGGGACATGTTTTTTTGTTTCTGTAACGCTTTACTTGTGACTTGAGATGTGTCCTGTGTGCTTCCAGGATCCGTTATGATCACAGCCTTGTCTTCTCTTCTTCATACCGTCCCCCAAAGCATTGATTAAAAAAAAAAGAAATAAAGCCACTTTACATGAAACATTTTAGATTCATTTTCTCAAGGCACCTGTAAGAAAAGATACTGCTCTTGTTCAAGGGAACTTCATGAGGAAGACTGGTATAACTTGCCAGAAGTTAGTTAGAAGTCAGTTTAAGGTATTTGCAAACTGATATATATCTGTCATGCCTAAAGAATACCTGTGCCAAAACTTCTGCCATATATGAAACTGCTTGAGAAACACCTTTTACTAGTGAAAAGTAGAAGTGTACTGAGATTAAGATACGAGCTCTTTTTTAAGGTTTATTGGAGGGCTTTGAGGGCTTTTATAGATAAAGCTCTTCTTTCATCTTGGTGTTTGATCTCTATAATCAAACTAATGAGTCTAAATTTTCTTCTGGTTCTATAGATGCTGATGTAATCTGAGCTATGCATTTTAATTTCATTTAATGTACTTGCCTTAGAATTATTTGTTTTATCACTGGCAAATATTCCACTTCATATTCTCTACTGCAACTTTCTCTACTGAATAGAAATGAAAGTGTACATGTGATCTACCAAACACAGACTTAGAATGTTAATTCTAATCCCCCTTTCCTTCTGAGTGCTGATTGAATTTAGTCTTAGTGAATTATACTGCTGCTAGATTTCAGTTCAGTTGCTTTTAATCCTGGTGGATGGTTAGAATGTGCCCAGATATTGTCAGTGCCCTGCAGTTGGGCAAATGTAGCTGAACATTTCAACAGATGATGGTTCACCTAGTGCAGCTCTGTTATACATAAATGCACAAGAAAAACTTCAGTTTTCGATAGTTGAGTGTAATTTGTAGCTGAATAAAATGCTTTGTTTAATCTTACAAAGGCCATGAAGTAGACAAGTTAATTCCTGGTCACTTTGCATTTTCCAGTGCAGCAAAAGTAGTAGAGATGTCAACATTATTTGCAAATTGTATACTAAAAATAGGTGTTGGGTTATTTACTTTCAAAAATAGAGACATTGAAAGATTTCAAAAAGCCTCAGTCTCACTTTCAAATTTAAAGTTAACAAGGAGAGAACTTCAGATGTTAGGTGCTCCAGCTGGATTAAACTGTCCTTGTACCTTTCACCTTGATGTTGGAAATCCTTGACAATAATTTCCAAGCTGGTTGCAAAATGGGATTTACTTCAGTATAGGCATCTAAATTCAGAAAAGTGATTCTGGGAGTAGAACTGTTACTCAATCTTCAGTTAACCTTGGGGAACTAGGATTTGTTAGTCTGGGGATTATAAAGTGAAGAGGGGAACAGTTAAGAAAGGGTTATCATATGGCTTTTGTATGTACTGAGATAGCATTGTAGCTTTGACAAGTCTCAGCATATCAACAGCTATTCATACCAAAACCCAAACAGGTTCATAAATCCTTTCTCTGCCTGGAAGCTGGTTCTGGCGCCTTTCCCCAGAACAGAAAGTGTGTCTCACACTACTTCCTGGTTGAGTTTCCAAACACCCCATTGTCTTCCCCAGGAAAGGTGCATAAAGGTGCCTTTACAAGGTGGCCTGGTGCTCAGAATTCACCTCGTGTGTGTGAATTGAGGTTTTTCTCCCTCTGATGGGAGTAGGCTCTTAACCATGTTTCCCACTTTATTTGTATAACTAGAAGGCTGTCAGCTAGTTTGGCTGCTCGGTGAAAACACTTTACTGAGCTGGAAAATTTTTCACAGGAAGAAAACAGGATATTGGCACAGGAGTAGAAGCTTGAGGCCGGGTTCCTACTCCACTTGTGTATACCAAACAATGAGGTATCACAGACATTTTTATCATAGCTACTTTAGCAAGAACAAGCCCTTAAAAGATATGTTGATAACTTTTGCATGTATGAAGGTGAGTATGTTAACTTCAATTTGTATTACACACTTTGCACAGGTGAAAATAACAATGCATTGTAAGATTTAAAGGGCTTGGGGATTTTTGTGTTTTGTTCAAAGAACATATGAGAAGTCTGTGCCACAATATTTGAGGGTTTAATTGGTAGAATTCTCATTCTCTCTAAATAGATACAATATGCTGTTTTTTAATATGCTGATATATTGTGCTTATTGGTGAGCATTTACTATGTACTGCAACACAAGGAGAATGATCATCTTTACTGTTAAAACATCTGTATGAAAACCTTTCAATACCAGGAAGCATCCTGTTTTTTCTCTCAAAAACTGAGACTAGTAGGCATATATTATGTTCATGCCATTGGTTACAATGTGTTGGTAATTTCATTCAGTCTTGTAAAATCAAAAATAGATGCAAGAATGCTATTCTTGTGTAAGTGATGCAATTCATAATACCCTTCTAAGATGGATTAGGTAACCTTATTTAACTCTATCCTTCAGAGGTCTTTAGTAACCTTAACATATCTGTCATTCCCATCTGTTTTAATTTAAGGCTGATTATGCTAACGTGCTTTAAAACTGCAAACCACCTGACCATTGAATATTGTTTTAAGCAGATACAGCTTACAGTATTTTCAGAATATAAACACAAAGCTTGCTATTGTGAATCAATTAATTTTATTAGGCTTGTCATTGTTTAGTCTACATGTAAGCTTGGAAAGCTATTAACCTTTTTTGAGAAGCTTTTCTTGGTTTGGAATTTCCCCTCCCCCAAGCAAGCTCTGCTAACCTGCCACTGTTCCTGTAACTGTCAGTTTTCTGAATGTGTCCCCTGGGAAATAAATGAGCCCAGCTGAAGGTTAAGGTGTGAGTAGTGAGCTCAGCAGCCATCCTGTCAGATGGGCAAGGAGGTAAAGGTTTGGTGCTTCCTAACAAGTAACAGATTTGATTATGCTTCTTCACTGTGCATGAATGCAACACATATGCTGTAAATGCCTTATGCGGTAGTAAAGGCTGCCATGCAGGTCAGAGAAGAAAGGGCAACATGGGAAGGGTACAGGCATATGATGTATTATAACCCTGCACACTATCTGGCAAGCAGACTGCAACCTTTTTTTTTGCTGGAGTGTTCTCATTTCAAGGTATTCATATTTTCATTATAATCGAATGTTTCATTCAGAATGGAAGAATTATTGGGATTGCTATACTATTGATGCATTAGGTTAAATGATGTATTTCAAGAAAGCCCTTTTATAATGTAAGCTATCATTTTTAAGTGGCTAAATTGCATGCATTGCTAATTGATGTCCATTGACTATTTTATATCTTGATGTTTAAAATAAGGCTGGAAGAGATGGGTAACTACAGAAGTCTCTTATTTTTGCTGCTTCTATAATTTGGTTTTGTATATTGCTGTGAAACAAGTGGCATTTAAATATGTAAGCAGAATTGAAAAGAAACTGCTGCTGGAGTGATAAGACATATCTTATTGATTATCTACATGAGCATATTTAAGAAATGGTAAAAGGAGACTGTAACCCACAGAGTAACATCTGAGTCAGACCATGATTATTGACGTTGCATTACAGTGGATTACTGTAATGCAAATGGAGATTCTGTGGAAGTGGACTGCTTGAAATATGCTCAATGGTAAGACTGGGTAGTGGCAAGAGGGCTGTCATAGTATTGTTATTAAGAGTTATAATAAACAAACAGGTATTAGCATGTTGAATACTTTTATTTGTTTCAGGGCAATTTAAAAGACAATTCAATATGCTGAAGCTAAAGATCCAAAGAAATTTAGTTGACCAGAAGATCTACAGGGTGTTTTTTTTCTCTCAGTGAATTAATCTTTTGTCTTCTGTCTGTAGCATCCGTCTATCAGCACAGATAAGTGTAGTGTATTTTAACGAATACGGTACTTTTAAACTGAGGCTGGCATTTCTTGTTCTGATAGTTCTGTTGTTGCAATACTGGAAAGTAGCAACAATTGTATTTAGGTAAGTGTTTATAAATATAATGTGACATATGGCTAATTATGTCTAGTCAGTCCATGCGTGCCACATGTGGGTAGTGTGTATCAGTGTAATACAGTAAAGAAACTGATGGCATGTCCTGAAATTATAGGGACAAATCAGAGTTCTGATCTTTGCTAACTTGCTGGGATTGCATCTTCAAAGCTCATTTAAGTTTATATCCTGATATGATATGAAAGAACAAATTGGTTAACTGTTTGTATCTGTAATTTTCTCAGCTTGATCTACTCTATATTCTTATCAAAGCACTGGCATGTCTGAAGTTCAATGGATACAGGTTATACCTTGTGGTATTGGTCAAACACCTTGTATGTGAAAAGCTCACCAATCATTATGATAGATTTTCAGTTCCAGATGCATACTTTCTTTTAAAGGTTTCCAAATGAACTAAAGTATTCTCTCTAAAATACAGCCACACATTATCTACAGACAATGTGTTCTCAGCTGAGCTGCTAAACACAGACAATTTTATTTATTTCCCAGTCAATAATCTGGTCACACATTTTTGTTACCCTGCTTTGCTTGGGCTGCCTATCCATTTCCTCATGTTTGAATACTTTGTGCTTTGTACATATTTTGATTTGTGGATTCTCTACAGAAACACAAAACAGCTTGTCATTATAATAATTAAAAGGTATGAAGATTTATATAGAGACAGGACTTCAAATAGCTTATATCTAAGAGCTAGGCTATCTAGATAACAAAACCTGGATGTTCAATTCCTTGCCTTCAGACATCTTTAAGTGAAAGGGAAAAAAAAGGTCTCAAAGTTTTTCCAGCTGTTCTATGGCAGTATTGGCAGTATTTGGAGTATTTCTGTTTCATATATGTGTATCTGTATATGTATGTATATGTGGGTGTATATATAAATGTATATATGTAGAAAATGTATCTATACTTTTTTTTTTTCTTTTTTCAAATAACAGGAGAACCGGGCAAGTACTTACCACTTTTTTTGGTGCCAAATTAGAAAAAGTCATCAGTGATTTGCAGTTCATAAAAGCAGTGCTTAAAGGGAAATTTCTTGGAGTTAAGTAACTCAGAACTGCATATTTATGTGAAAGAAAAGAATTTTCTTTAAATCCTTCATACTCTATTTTAATATTCAACTTTTTCTAAGGACCAAGTAATTTGGCACTGCAAAAGGGAGAACCTGATCTTAAACATTAAGAAAAGATGTGCATGAGCTTGAAAACTGATTTCTTGGAGTGAATGGGGTAAGGGTTAAGATGAGTTCTTTAACAGAACAAATGGGAAAAAATAAACAAAAGTACCAGTACCACTTAGAAAAATTAATGCACTTAATTTTGTAATTATATTTATCTTCAAATGTTTTTTCTTCACCAGGGGACAAGGTTCATGGAAAGTTAGCTCCAGAAAAGTGAAGGTAACGGACTATCGTTAATGGACTATAGGGGAGCTTAGACACTAAGTTTTACTGGTTTTATGGAGGAGATTCCTTAATAATATTAAGTTATAGTTTCACAGCCATCTTACACATGTGTCTTTCTTCAGTTCATAGACTGTTTCATTGTGATACCTGGGCACAAAAAGGGACTTCTTTTCCTCTAGATCTCCAATAAGATAGAGAACCATAATACTGCAGTCATGGAGAGAGAGGCAGCCTTTCAGTAATTTAACTATTACTAGTTAGGAGGGGAAGGTCAATATTTAGACAGAGCAGTGAACAATAAATTGACATAATCATCAATTCCTCAGGGCTATCACAGAAATACACTGCCTCAGTTAAAGTAAATCCGGATTTTTATAAAATTTTCATTTTAATTTCTTGTGCTTGCTAGACTTAAAAACAGGCAGTTTTTTATAGACATAAGCATTTTGTGTATACTTATTTGGATATTGAACACATGTTCTCTTTCTGTAGAAATGTGTTTGCTTGCAAGCCTGACGGGTATGGCATACAAGATACGCCAAGCTGGTTTTATATTAAGGTAATGCTTACAACTGTGCTATAACAGCTTGAAAACTGGGCCTTGTGTTTCTCAGCAACAGACATAGGGGAGCAGAGGTTTGTAGCCCTTGCCAGAAAGTCTGTGAAACACACCAAATACTTCATAAAATTATTTGAATAATATTTATATAGACTTGGAGTTCTAGTGCTTCAGGGAGTCCTTTCATAAAATCCTGTTTGCATTTGGCAGTAGTGATTCTGTAGTGCTGTAAGTAACAAAAAAGCATTTAAATATCTAGGAATTAATCTTCAAGATTAGTTTATGGAATAAGTAGTAGCAATAATGTAGAAATGTTAATATCACTCTCCACTGGGCAGATGAAAATTTAGATGCATCATGAAAATTTAGACATAATAATCTGAAATCTAGGAAAAAAAGTACTGCTTTAGTAGTCCATGCAATTGCTGTGTTCTACTTAAGGTAAAACTATGAGGAATCTTGCCAGTATTGGTGAGAAAATTATCTGTGTCTGGGGATTTTAAAAATATTTCTCAATTGTTGGATCAGTTTGCTCGATTGGAGTAGTTGAGTAAAACTGTATTTGGGAGGAGCAGTGAATGAATGGTGTTCTTGATGAATGGTGTAGCAGTGCTTTCAATTTAACCATGTGAAAATGGATGAGTTTATTCTGACCTATAAGCAATGGGGGGAATGACTCCAGTGTGAAATGAGGTGTTGCCATAACCTAGTGAGAAAGAAAACTGCTGTTTATACTACGTTTCAATGATTGAGGGGAAGGGGTGGATGGTAGAAAAGACGTGTAGTCCTTCCTATATACACCTCAATGCTCTGCAACAAGAAAATTCTTGCCAATCTCCACTAAAATGAGGATTTGTCATTTGAGCTGGCTTGCATTATTAGCTCGCACTCTTGAAACAACTGAAATGTGTGTTCTACTGAAGTACCACAATCCTTGCAGTATTGATGAGAAAACATAAAACAGACTGAACCTATACCATATAATTATAATACGTTTTCTAGTTCATTTCCTGTACAATGAATATAATCACATCTTGTCAAATTAATGGAAAAAAGCTTTTCTAAAGTATCCTAATAACCAGATTTTTTTGTCATTTATTTTATATTTCCCCAGAAGGTATTTTTTATTTTTCATTTCTCCAGAAGATATTTTTTTCCTTCTGCTATGTTCTAAAATATACAAACCATCTGTGTCTGAGGGCTACTACCTCCCCATTGCTGTGAAGTACAGGCTGACAAAATTAAGCGGCAATGCCATGTCATCTCAGCTGTATTGTTCCATATAACAACAACAAAGTGATGCAGTATGGTATTCATAAATATGGAGACCATACATACACATTTTATATAGAGTGCATTAGACACGTGCAGGCTGCACAGGCACTGCAATTTTAAGTTCTTGCCCTTTCCTAATGTCAGCATGGCTTTTGGCATAGAGTGTCTTTCCACTTGTAGATCTTGTTTGACACATTCAGAATAATGTTTGCATGTCTTCAGTGAAGAATTTGGCCGAGATGCTACATCAGAACATAAAGGAAGTAGAATATACTATGTATATGTAAAATGATTTAACTAGAATTTGCTAGTTTTGCTTAGAAAATATAGTTAAAAACAAATTCATATGGATGTAATGCTCAGTTTTTCTGATGGAAGAAGAAATGCATGTTAGACAGCTACCTTGAGTTACCTACTCAAGGATCCTTTGAGGCCACATTAGGTGACAATTTTGATTGATTGCTCTTGATTGATTCTAATGCTGTAGGAGAACATAGAGCTCTGTTCTACCTCCATCACAGAATTTTGGACCTAAAATCATTTAGGATTAAAATTACACAATGGCCTTTGTTATTTAGAACACCCTAGTCTTTGCTCTAATGCCATTACATTTAGTGCGCTCTGCTTGGTCTCAATTCACAGTGTGTAAAGGAGACTTTGGCCCCTCAGAACCAAAATTAGAAAACACATTGAGTTGGTGTCTGGAACTATTAGGGTGATAGGAGGGTATCTTGACCCGTGAACTAAGATATGTCCCAAAAAAGCTGGTTTAAAATTGTGAGAACTAAACAGGGAGGAACCTCTTCTGAAGGCCTAATAGAAATGGGTTTACCAAAAATAAATAACTTTTGCATCCTACAAATGAGTGGAAGTGATATAAACACACCCTAAATGTCCTGTAAAACTAATTAGGATTATTGACCAGAAATGCAGAAATATATTAATGGCTGAAGCTTAAGGGTATGAGTGATTAGGAATGTAAAAAAATATCCATTAGTGTGTGCCTACCGGATTGTAATGCTTTGTATTTTAAACAGTTCTCAGTAGGTCAGTTTTCCTTTAAAAAAAAAAAAAATTACTTCAGAACTTAGGCTTTAACAGAGCTATTGTTCTGAGATATTTTTTAATTCCTCAAAATTTTACACTTGCCTTTTTAAATTAAGATAGTTGTAACTACTGTAATTTTCTATGGTATTTCACCTTAAAAGGCTCAACAGGAAAAAAATATTTTGCAGTTTCCTATTACATTAGAAAGATTGTATTGGAAAGCTGAGGCTGAAAAGAATTTGTTGCTTTCAATTCATTTTGAATCAGTGGATTCAGATTACTTTAAGTAGCTATGTAATACGTTGCAACATTGGGGTGCTAGTGAATACACAGATTCCAGGACAGAAGATACTGTGTGCTGAAGTAAACTGATATTCTTGAGCTTCTATTAAGCTATTCCCCTGAACAGACCTGAGCTAACCTCAGAAATTGTGGGAACTGGCTTGCATTCAGGATTCTGTTTTGGTCTATTCATATTTTGTGAAAAGGGATGGAGTGGAAGAAACACTTTTATATACAGGGTAATGGTTTACCCAGAAGGTATGAAAACATGAACAAAGATTTTTTGAAATGAGATTATGAATGAAAATACACGTGCTTTTGAGACTGCTGATAATAGGCATCTCCTAGCCTTATGTTAGCATGCAGATGCACTCAGAGAACTGACTTAGCTTCACACAAGCTAACATAGAACTAGAATCACTTAAACAGATTTTTTGCTGCGTTTTTGCTAGACCAATGAGTCTTACTGACATTAGACTGCATCCAGTCCCTGAATATCTGCCCTCTGAGAATCAGTTTATTATGCTTTGGTTATTTGTAATGATACACTTCTGCATGACCCTTTATAATGCAGCATTCTTAAGACAAGACATGAAATTATTTCAATCCTGAGAATAATTCACTTACAGTAATGCCAATGACTTCCTGGCCTGTATCAGCAATAGTGTGGTCAGCAGAACTACAAAAGGGATCTTTAATTATACTGTATTCAAATTGTACTGGCTTTTTTCTTGTATTACTACATGTAGAAATACAGTTGTAATTGGAGCCCACAGAATTTTTCAGAAAGGCGTCCTGTAGGAAAATCTTTAAGCATTGTCTCTATGCATAGGGCTTGATAGAAACACCATATCTGTTACATATCAAAGTCATAGAAACTAATGCAAACAACTAAATAGCTTGACCTAATTCCTAGGCTGTTCATGGAACTGGATGAGCAAGATGCTTTTAGTCCATGGAAATAACTGCTTTTCAAGGTTCATGTTATAATATTAGATGGTATATAATAGCTCTGCATTTTGTAAAAATGTGTAAATAGCTAGTGGCTAATCCTGGCCTGCTGAAGTTTTACATAGAAAGCTTAGTTTTATACAATAACTTCAGCATTTAATACAGGCATCCAGACAGGTGAGCCAGGAGCTCTCTATGTCACTCCATGATTAAAGCAAATCAGAAGCACTGCAGAAACAATCATATCAATATCACTTCAGTCTGAGTATCATATCCCTGAGCTGTACAAAAAAGATGTGTGTGCATATTTTTAGTCAGCCTATTTAATCTGAAATAGCATCAGGAATGCAAATGTGGAGGTGCTTTAGACAGAGGTCTGCCTGAAAAGCAGGAAGGGTTTAAAGATTCCATTCAGACTGAACAGTATGTTGAAATGTAGTTTATGCAGAGCACTTACATGTGCCACCTGAGCAGCTAAACTTGCTCTGTAATGCATGGACTGATGTGAACTGGTGATGCCGCCATTATTATACAAAATTAGTGTGAGTTGACTGGATGAGAAGGTACTTCACATGTGACACTGTGCCTGTGAAGGACTCTCTGCACCTGCTGCCCCAGCCACAATCCAAGTCTTCAGAACCTAGACCCCTTCCTGGAACTTAAATGTCTACACTCAAGAAATTCCTGTCTGCCTGATGCACTTCTTAAAAAGAGAGAACTTGCAGAGGCCTGTCAGTAGCCTGCCCAACTGTGATGATTGTCTTTGCTGTTGTTTCAAAGAACATGGTAGTCTTCAAAATTAATCAGTCTGAAGTCTGACATTTATTTCTTCAATAGAACACAGGGAAACTGCACAAGATGGTTAGTATGCCCATCTGTTCCAAAAGCATGGCAGGCTTCAAGACAGTTTTAGCTTAATATGCTGCTTAGGATGTGTATTGGAGGGTTAGAGATCTCAAGTATCCCTTTCTCAAATAGGAGTATTTCTTAGAAGACAAGTGAATATCTTTGGAGATACTGATTTTGAGTTATCTGCTGCTTTTCTTTAAGATTCAGTATTAATCAGATCAAATCTAACTATTTTCCTCCTACTTAGAGTGGGAAATAATTTGAGGTTTTACTTGCTGATGACTACTAGAAGTAGTCACTGTAGCTGACTAATAGTCTTTAAGTTTGGAGCACAAACAACTTCTAAATACTTTAGGAAGTGAGCCATTTCTTTTATGCAAGGAAAGCTATACAAATGATGTTTCACAACCTACCTGTATGAATTCATTAAAATTATTTAAACCAACAGGTAAAATTACATGTGTGTAAAATGCCAACCTGAGTCTGCTGTCTCAAGCTGACCTTCTTTTACATATGACATATTTGTTTTGATGAGTCAGATTTCTCTGCAAGGAAGAAATCTTCAGAACTGTCTTTGGATAGAGAAATTAAGGCACTGCATTTTGCTCTTACTCTAGCAACATCACTGTTTAGAACTTTTACTCTAGCCATAAAGGTGCTTGTGTCAAGAACTTTTTACTAGAATTTGGATATCACTGTAGGAAACCTGTATTTACCATGAGAAATAATTGGTGCGAGTCATGTGCTAGGAGTGTTGACTATTTTGTAATTTCATATGTTATACACCTGGCATGTCTGTTCAGTAGCTTTTTCTTGGCTTCATTCCAGCAATGTTAATTAGCTGCACATTGCAGCAGCCACGTTTCCTGGTTTTTGAATATCACTGTACTGATTTAAGTGCAGTATCACACTCAGTGCCAAGGTACAGCATAAGTAAATTTCTTCTATAATTAAGTCTTACATAAGCTTTAATGTTCAAAACAGAAGTGGCATTTCTACAGTTGTTTATCTTCAGAGCACAAAGGAACAGAGCATATGTTGATATAAGTTACAATACTGTAAATCTTTACAGAATTTCAACATTATGTGTGTCACCAAGAGAGTTGTGATTCCTAAGTTAGCCTACATAAAAATACTCTTTCTATTTTTCTAGTTTTTCAACTTTTGTCTTTCGAGGACCTGTGTACCTTCATCATTTCATGCAAAAGATGAATTTATTGTAAGCAAAATCAGAATTCTTCAGCACTAATTAGGGGGAATAGGCTTTAAAGAAAGCTGGAATCAGTGGTGTCACGAGTCTTATTTCCGCTGGGTGCTCTCTTCCGTATGGTTACTTGATTTTGATGATGATCCTGAAAACACCCTACTTGGAAAATATATCTGTTAGAGTGACTTCTAACGTTATTAGTAACTTATTTAAGGATCAGGTTTGTGTCAGGTGCTGACATGGGCAGTAACAAAATACAGCAGATCTGTGAAAACTAATAGAGACAGTGGCAGCCACTTGCATGGCCTTTTCCCAGTCAGTTAATTTTTGTGCAGTGATTTCATTACAAGGTAAATTCCAAGTGAAAAGTGGGCAACTTGTCATTTAAACACAAGTTGGCAAGCAAATGGTTGAAAGTCTGTTCCCCAATTCAGATGTTTCCTTGTTAGTTGAAATGTTCCCCTTCTTTCTAGTGTGAGCAAGTCCCAGAGCACAAAAGTCTGGGAAAGTTGAGAACATGGAACTGGTGAGAAAGAGAAGGAATGGGTTTTATTTTCTTGTACAACTTGCACTTTTTGAATGAATTTATAATTTCTTTTCTATTTTATGTAGCAGAGAGAAATCTGGGATCCATAAATATTTGTAAAACAAACATCTCATCAATAGTACATTATTTCAGGTATTAAATAACTGAGAATTGCGACTAAGCATGTGTCCTTCCCTTGCATCTTCAAATTTATCACCAGCCTTAATCTCATATTTTCTGATGGTTTTTAATACTTTCATTACCATGTTCCATCTTTGCTATCTGTCTCCTGTGACCTTGTTTATCCTTGGATAAACTGAATATTTATGACCCAGTCTTGCTTAACAAGAAGCATGTCCTTTATGTCTGTCAGTTTTCTCTGACCTCATCTTGGTAATGTCTGAAAGATTTTTCTGCTGTATTTTTGCACAACTCTCATAAAGCAGCTTCAGTTGGTCCTGCTCTTGCTAACTCGTGTGTAGCTTTTTGTGCCTGCATTGGTCTGCCTTTAGGAGAAAAATCTGTCCTGCCTCTAATGGGACTTACAGTTCCTGAAATTAAGCTTCTCTGCTTATTATCTGATTCTCAAAGCTTGATTGAGACCTATTTCTACTTAAATAAAGTATTTTAAGTATTCCCAATTCAAAAAAAAAGGCTAAATTCACACTGTCCTCAAAAAAAAGACAATACTTAATTTTTTTAATACTTTATATGAAAGTAAACTCAGGAAAGAAAGAGGAATCAAAGCTCTTTTCTCCCAGAAGAGCGATGAATTCTACTGGGACTCGCAAAACAGAATAAAAAGAAGCCCTAAAGAATGATAAACTAGACGTCCTAAAAACTCAGCTCCCAAGTTACTGAGTTCTCAGCTATGTGTGGTTAGGAGCTTAAATGTTCATCTGGAGTTTCTTCTTCCCAATGAGAGGAATGCAAGCTCTCATGCTGGCTGGAATGACTGGAAACCTGCATTCCACAGCTGCTGGTAAGGACACAGGCAGATTTCTACTGGGATCTCCCTTTGATCTGAGAGGGCTCATCAAATCAAAATATTATTGTCAAATAGTGAGGCATCTATTTTTTTGAGTAAGAAACTGTGTTGGAAAACATTGACCCACTCTAGTTTCATAAAATCGGTTTATAAACAGTTATTTGACAAGATCCTTGGCTGCCAGTGTGTTGTATTTATGTACTGATACTTGTATTTCTGGGGAGTTTACATGTTGCTTTATGTCGTACTTACTCTGGAAAGCTATTCCACCTAGTCCTGAGTTGGATAACCGTTGGGCAACGGCTAGTTACTCATCTTTATAAATTAGTTCACCTCTAGCATAACAGTGGACTTAAAACAAGTATTTTTCTCATTCTGTTTATTGTACATCTCCCGCAATAACTCTTAATGTTTTGGAATTTGTCCAGAACTTCATTTCATTTTGATAATCATGTAAAATTTTTAATGTAACACTTTAAAAAAAAAATCAGCTTCTGACTTTCTACTGTAATTTTGAGTCCTTATTCAAAAAAGTTTTATTTCAGTACAGCTAGATGCATCTGAAATTAGAATTCAGTTGTATGCTGAAAAAAATACTTAACATTTCCCCTGTGTTCCTCTAGGAACTGAGGGATGTTAATCATAAGGTCTTGAAGGCTTTATAGGTTAAATGAAGTCTCACTATGGGAAAGTATTTCTGCCTGCATTATCCCGTGACTTCATTTATTATCCTTGAATAGGAATGTAATATTTGGTTACATTCTAGATTATGAAAGCCACCTAACAGTTCAGAGTTCATAGCAGTAAAAGGCAGGTTTGACAGTCACAACGGTCTAAATCAAAGCTATTGCTAGAGCAGCTAGTCCACTCGATCATTTCTGTTTGTTTTTTAGTCTCCACCAACACCACCAAGTGATCATTATACTTTTTGGTGTAGGTAAGCCACTGAGACACTTAACTAAAACTGCTGCATTGATGGAAAAATTCAGCACTTCTTGTAGAATCTTTCAAAATGCTTTTATTAAACCAGGGATTCCTCTTCTTTTTTCACTATTGAAAATTAAATATTTGCAATTAGAAAAGTTTTGACATGAATTTTTAGACCTGTTACTGCAGAATCTCCCGATTAGAAATAGTAGAAGCTTTCAGTAGCTGTGGGTTTAGGGTACAATTACTTTAATCTAAAGTATGAAGCTGAAAGGACAATTTTCCAGCTTCAGTTAAATTGTTTGTTTTCTTCATATGCACTAAACTTGGCAGCTGTTCTTATAATCAGTGGATCAGAGTAGGTTCTTGGCTATGTTGACCCAGCTGTGTACTGTTACAGCTTGTATGGAAATTGGAAGGAAGAAAATAATCCTATCAAATAGCTTATGGAAACTGCTCATTTCAAGCAAGATGACTACATTGCAAATGCATGCTTCTTTGTCAGGTAGATCACAGCTCTCAGTGTGGGTAGAAGGAACAGCCTTTAAAAAAGGAAAACTCCTGCTGAGGGGCATAGATGTCCTCTATTACTACCACTGCCAATTGCCTGACTTTTTCTTCTGAGGAATTAGCTGTTTTGGAAGCATATGGTAAGTGGTTTTATTTTCAGTAAGCTTGAGGAATTGTTTTGCTTAATGAATGAAAAAAGTTTTGCTCATTTAGGAGTAGTGATTTGGTTAATGAAAGTAACTCCTAAATAAAAACATGTCAAGGAAGCTGTTACACCAATCTAGGCCTGTTCACCAAGTGTTGCTATGTGGATTTGGTACAAATAGTTTTGGGGAGCCTGGGAGCAAGAAAGGATCACTAAGGCTACTAAGAAAAATTGCCAGGTAAGCAAGAAGTTTCATGTAGAAGGCTGACTGATTAGCCAAGCTGAGAGAGTTTGATGCATTTGCCCTTCCTGCATTTGAATAGTACATCAAATGAGGACAGGTACATAAATCAGCTCTGTGACATGCTAGTAGGATTACTTCATATTCTAATTCAATAGTGATGAAATCTTTATGTAGTACCTCTAAGTAACTTTACAGTGTTTTCATGTGTTTTTATTCTCATGCAGTAAAGTCTGAAAGTCATAGATCTGAATCAAAAACCCAAGAAAGTGTGTCCTGAATCTTAATCATGATAACTTGTTGTAGAGTGAAAGTAGTCTATCGAGAGTTCCTTGCTTTGTATTTTCTACAGCTATAAGAAAAACAATGGAGCACATACAGTAATGCAAGTTACCAATGACTGTCTTAAGATGGGGTTCAAATATATCCATGACTAAACTCTCCATGGTCTTCCTAGGTGGCCTGTGCCAGTACCTGATTATTTTTAGAATGAAGTGTGGAGTTTTCACCTCACATTTAAATTGAATTTCCTGTGTTTCAGTTCATGCCTTTTGTTTCTTGTCCTTTTCCTTGACACCACTGAGAAGAGTCTGGCTCAGTGTTTGCTTTTACCCCATTGGGAACACAGACACATAAGATCCCAAACATGAAACTAATCTCCAGGCTGAAGAGTCCCAGTTCACACTCATATGAAAGATGTTTCACATCCTTAATCATTTTCCTGGCACTTTACAGGACTTCTTCTAGTAAATTAAGAGCTTCTATGTAAATGAGGAGCCCAGAACTGGACCCAGTATTTCAGATGTGGCCTGAGCAGTGCTGAGGGGAAGGTTCACCTCCCTTAGCTTATTGACAGTGCTCTTTCTGCTGCAGTCAAGGATGCTGCTGGCCTTGTTTGCAAAGATGACTTGCTGTTTTGTGTTCAGCGTGGTGCAGGACCTTACATTTCTCTTTGAACTCTAATAGCTGCTTCTTGGCCCATTTCTCTAGTCTGTTGAGGTCCCTCTGAGTGGCAACACAACCATTTAGCAATATTGGCCACTTTCCCAGATTTGCATTGCCAGCAAAGAAGCTGAAGGTGCATTGTTTGCATTTCCCAGACTGTCAGTGAGGACTGACTATAAGGTGCGCCCCTGGTGACCTGCTGTGATCAAGCTGCTGATCATAATTCTTTGAGCCCGGCAGTTCAGCAAGTTTTCTAGTCTATCTCATTGACCACTTGCCTAGTCTGCATTTCATCAGTGTGAGGATTTTATAGGAGACTAAAATTCACTCAGACTGAAGTTCCCTCATCCACTGAACCAGTCATTTCATTGTAGGTCACTATCAGTTTGCTAAGGAGGATTTTCCCTTCATTAATCAATGATGAATATTTCTAATCACATTATCCTTAATATGTTTGGAAAATGAAGAAGCTAAGACACTGAATAAAGTTTGAAGATAGCAACCCTTCAAGGAATCTGATCCCTATGATCTTTTTAAAAAGATATTGTCAACTGTATTGATGTCTAAACTATTTTAGTCTGGGTTGCCTGCAAAGCATGAAGTGATCCTGATTTATTTAGGCTGCAGAAAATCCAGGGAGGAAAAAATGTGGATGCTACTCTTCATATTGAAATGATGCTTGCTGGATTTTATAGGTACATGAGGAGTAATCTACCTTTACTCTATAATGATGAGAAATATTTCAATTCTTGTCAAAGACAGCTGTAGCTCTGTTTCTGGTGGACACAGTGATCTCATGAAAGAACTGTATTTTGCTGTTTAGCAGTCATCATTCAAGTCTCCTATATTTTCCCTTTCTGTAAACTGGAGAGTTTTTTAAGTTGTATTGAATTCAGTAATGAAGCCAGCCAGTTATGTTTGCTACATACTTTGAAACATAATTTTGCTCTGGCTGAGTCAGGTTTGTCACAGACATACTAATCCTGTAAAGGGATTATTTGCAATGAAAGCCTTCCACTTTTGCTGTAAAAAATAAAGGAAGGCAGAAACTACTTATCTTTTTCCCTTAAAGTGTGATACCTCATCTTCCAGTGCAATATGTAATGATATAGGTGTTCTTGTAATGACATACATTGTGTTAACTGTTTTATTCTTCAAAGGAAGGTAGGAAGCAATGTTAAGTAAGTTTTTGTTTAAACAGTTATATTTTTGCTTAACAGTATGGGTAGGAAAGAAAATAAGAAATGGCTGGCAAATGACATTAAGGGCTGAAAATCAACATTAAAAACCAGTAATTTTCAAAACATATTTACCTTAAAATATTTTAAAATCAATGGCATTGGGGTATCAGCTCTGCAAACAGTGGAAATGTATTTAATCTGTTGATTTTACCTTCCACTTACCTGCTAGCCTACCTTGAGGCTCCTTGAAGACCCTGTTGAAGTTGTGTTGTGAAGAAGCTTGCCAAATATTCTTACTACAGGTATTTTACAGCCCTTTGGCCACCCAAAGGTGATACATATCTTCCCTTTCCAGAACCTGAAACCCCTATCTGTATCTGCGAGTGGGACCAGATGACCTCCAGCAGTACCTTCCAGCTAGAATTTTACTGGGCCTTTTTTTTTTTTTGGTGGTTGTTTCATTGCTTCATTGAGAGATGAAAAAAAATGCTGGTGAAAAAGTCCACTAACACTTCTCTTGCATGGAAAATTTAGCAGCGCATGCAAATAATTCAGACAGCCTGAACAGTACTTGCAGCTGGTTATTATTGAGCAATTTGGGAAGGCTGTAAGAGCAACAAGGATATTGAAATAGATAATGAAGTAAATGTTGAATTAGACTGGCAGGTAAGGACCTATGTCCAGTGTGCAAAATGTTCAGGAATGTATCTTATGACACAGTTCTGTGAGGTTTTGTATTAGATTATCCTTGCCTTAAAAGTTGTTGCCCTTCAAGTAAAACTTTCATGCGGAGCTTGAACACTGCTCCTGCAGACAAAAATACAGAATTACAGACTATTTCGGTCTTGTTTATTTGATACTAAAGACTTCTGCTGTACTTCAGTTAGTTGTTTGTCCTGAGGGTTTTATGTGTGAGGTGGAAGACAGTGCACTACTTCAGGCTCAAAAAAATATCAGCCTTTTGTAAAGACTTAAAGAGTTCTGCTCACTGTTCATGTTGAGTTTTGTTAATCTGAATATATGTTTAAAGCTGGAAGGCATGTATCATTTGTACTGAAGACAAACTCTTTGCAGACTGGGAAATCTAGATATGTTTAATCAAGTTAGGAAACTGGGAAAATTCTCAGCAGTAATTTCATTTAAGTTTTTTTTATTTTAATCCTTTCCATTTTTGCCTGTTGCAAATTGACTTTTTCAATGTAAATAAATGAACTTTCCATCTGCTACATATAAGGAAAATCTAATGATGTCAATCTAGGCACCACTGCTCATTACTATTTGTCCATCAGCATTTTTTCAGCAAGAAAACAGAGCAAAGCACTCCACATTCTACTTAACACATGAGAAATTTTTAAAAGGAAGTGGCTATTAATGCAAATTAAATAATTGAGGAAATACAAATTGTTCTTTCAAAATAAAACTCTCATGGATATTTTATTCAAGCAGGTATTCAAATTTTTTTTAGATTAAAATATTACATCAAATCTGTCACTATATAGATATGGGCTGAACACCATTACTATTGCATTGTGTTCCAACTGCGTGGTTCTAGTTTTTCTAGTTTTGTTTAAGATTGATGTAGTGTTTTTAATTGGAAAAGACAGCTTTATCAAGCCCAAGTACTTCTGAGAAATTCGGATGCACAAGATGCAAAGGGACGGCTCTTGCCTTATCATCAGAACTTTCAGGGAGCAAGATGAGTTTGCCAAGAAGTCACCACCACTGTGCACGTGGCTCAGTGCTGTAGGTCTTGGTTCAAGCGTAGGTCTAAGTAGGTCCATTCTACCATCCTGACATGGGGATATGTATGTGTAGTCTTTTTGAGAACAGTGTCATAATAATAATAATAATAAAAAATTATGTGTGTTTGGAGAGTATTCCAAAAGTAATTCTGTAAAAACAGTACTTGAATTTTGAAGCTCATTAGATGCGATGAGAAGGAAATTAAAATTACTCCTAAAAAACTTGTTGCAGCTGAGTTTCACTGAGATGTGCTCTCAAGGCTTATAATTCAAAAGATGGATGACCTTAGATAATTCACTTTTTACTTCATGCAAAGTACACTCATGTTTCTAAGTGGACTTTGTCTTGACAGTATATAAGAGAACCAGTAATATCAGCAAAATCTGACAACAGGTGCTTAACAGTATAAATGTGTTTTCTTTTGCACCACAATGTTATGGTCACTTAAACTGCAGTATAAAATTCCAGAGTTCAGCACTCTGAACATGCAGTAAGTAACTTAAAGTTCATTAGGAGCAGCATTATACAGAAATGCATCTTTCTTTCAACTAGAATGACTTCATAATGTCATTTGAAATTGCTATTCTACAGCTACAAAATCTGCTAGTTTTCTGCAATATTACCTTCTGCAGGAAAATACTTCAGCTACTCTGGACTGGGAACCTTTCAGCTAACTCTGTGCTGTAATGTCATAATTATTCAGGTCAGATTAACATGTTCCCTTTGCCCAGCTAGGAATTAGTACTGAAGATTTAGATAACCTTCTTTGGCTGATGAAAAATACAAATGTAGGAAATGTGAAGCTGTAGATCCTGCCCTGGAAGGGTAGGACAGGGGGGTTTTCTGACTGAAGGTTTAACTAAAACTGAAGTGGATTGAGGAAAGTGGCTGGAAGATTAAATAGTGAACTACTATTATACTATGGTTTGCTTTTCTGTTATTCTTGGGATTTGTGGAAGGAGGTAGAGAGGTCAGGCAGACAGGCTCCAAGATGGCGAAGAGAAGACTTTATTTACAAGAAGTTCTTTTTATACACACTAATAAACAGTTGTCTATTGGCCAAAGACAATCCACCCCTAAAGACCTATTGGTTATGGCTCGTACACCTCTAACACTAAACACAGAGATTAAGAAAGTACAGTTTATCTATATTCTCCATGAGAGAGAAAGAAAATCCTAAAACACTGCAACTACATTATACTTTACTGCATTCTTTAAGAGGAGGATCTCTTGCTGATTAATAAACAATGAGCTAATTTTAAACTGGTAAAAAGTCTTGTAAAAGGACATTTTATGGAGAGAAATTTTGAATGTTGTTGCTGTCTTGATCCAAAATATCTCCCCCTTCACTGAGATTTGTGATTAAAACTTTGAGGGATGGGATGGTACTGGTTGGGTTAATATGTATGAAGAAGTATAATTGGTTAATATAAAAAAAGACAAAAGGAGATGATGTGCATCAATAACTGGAAAATGTACTGGAATGCAGAATATAGATTAAAGTATTCTTATATTAATTCTTCATAAATCATTATATTAAGCATGACTCTTACTCTTTTTATCATGCCACATGCTTGACTACCCTGAATTTCAATTAGCTAGTTGCATTACAAGCTTTAACTTCATAGTTTGTCCCAACTTTCTTTTTAAATAACTAATTCTGTGTGTTTACTAAACTTTGCAAAGTTACACTTTGTTCTTTATCATAAGTCAAACATCTCTGCTTCTGGCACTGTGTAGCTCTTTTATTCCAGCCTGAATGGTCTATGTACTCTCTCTCCTCCCATTTATTTAAATAAATGGGAGAGCTTTCTTTTCATCTGTGGTTTCTACACTACTATAATATTCCCTTTGGCTTTTTTAATTAACTTCAGAAAGCTAAACTTTTATCCACTAGCTCTTCGGCTATCAATGTTTTTTTCATATTTCTCCTAAAATCTCTGGGAAAGAAGTATGAAAGCTGCACTACTGGTATTTGAGTAAAATATTTGCTCACTATCCTTTTTCCTAGGGCTGATTTGAGTTTTATAAATTGTACAGTTCACATCGACAAGTTTTTAAAGCTATTATAGGTGGTCAGCATGGAAATTTCAGTTACTGATGACTTCTGTAGTGGCGAAGGCTTTTTTTTCATGTAAAATTTTATCTATAGCTTCTGAAAATCTGAGTTAATCTCCAAGAAAAGCCAGTAACACTTACAGTGTGTGTACAGTTGTAACAGTCTCCAACTATGGCATGCCTATGCCTTGCATCATATGTATACCCTATAGTTGAACAAAATCGTGAGAGTTCACATAGCAGAATAGTAGAATGATTTGTAATATCAAAAATACAGTCTAGTTTCTTAAAAACTAAGGAGGTGGACTTTGATCTACAGCTATTTTGAGTGTGAGAACACATGGGCTGAGATATTCTTATCTAATCATACTGGAGGCGATTTTCCAAGGGCAGTCACCAACTATTTCACATAGAGTGTAAAGCACAGTAGGAAAACTCTTTTGTCTCAGATGTGGGGATGATAGTACCCAAGACCAGGTCACATGCTCAACTGAGAATTACTCTTTCTTGATCAGGTGGCTTCTTGTTAGTGGCTCAGCTCTTAAAAGAATCCTGAAAAACAGTGGGAAACAGAGCACTCTTGCAAAATTGATTTGGACTTACTCTGTCAAGTATAGCAAATATACTGCAAAGGTAACCAAATGTCACAGCAGAAGGCTCACATTCATTAATCCAGTTCTTTTTGTTAAACAGGCCTTTAAAAACAAAATTATCTAAGCCTGCAAAGACACAAGTGTGAAAAACACCAATCTCTTTACCCTACTTATAACTATAAAATACCAGCTTTTGTAGCTTCTCCACGAGTATCAAGGGCAGATTTTCTTAACACAGCACTGAACATCTTTTTGACAGATTTAATTAAGCAAATAGGGTATAGTAGACTGATTCTCAATAGTCCACTTTAATGTAGACTGAAGTTTTGTGATGGAAAGACAAACAAAGACCCTGGCCTTCAGAGAGAAATCTACATATATGCAGTATTTGACCAGATCAGATCCCTGTACTTATGATGCTGACAGGAAATTAGGAAGTACTGACATCAGTGTGTTTAGACAATCCTTTTTATGGATCCAGTTAGACACTGGAAGGAGTCTGCTTTTGTTTAGGGTAGTATGAATTTTACTTTTAGAACTGAAATGTGTATACAGTTGTATGAGCTAGAGATTTTTGTGGTAGGAGAATTTAGAAACTGTTTAATGAGACCAGCTTCAAACTTTAAAACAAAACTGTACTAAATTAAAGAATTAACACAAGGGCAAGTTTTTGCCTGTAATGATGATGCAATCACTCTAGGCACCAAACTGATCTTTAAGCACCTCTTACACTACCTGCAAGTATACAACATCTCAGAATTTATGTGCTATGTACTTAGAACTGGCAGTAGTTGTACTTGATGCTCTTAATCAAGGAGGTCAAGCTGATCAGGCTCTAATTCTGAGAGAATTCAGAAATTGAGTGTATTTCTTTTTCTCCTCTTCATTTTTACTTCATATTTTATACTTCTTGCCACCCTATCAAAAAAGAGGATCTTGCCTGCTTCAGTGCTCTTTTTCTTGTTTATGGGGTTTTTTCAGTCATTTTTCTTAGATATATGGCAGGATATCCTACTTCTTTACACTACTGTGTACTTAGCTTGTTCTGTACCTTGGAATTTTAACTCTAATGCCGCCAAAATGCAACTACATTGATGATCTGGACAAGGGGATCAAGTGCACCCTCAGTCAGTTTACAGACTGGGGGTCAGCCTCTTCTCCCAGACAACAGGAGACAAGAGGACATGGCCTCCAGATGCACCTTGGGAGATTCAGATTAGACATCAGGAAGAATTCCTTTACTGAAAGGGTTGTAGAGTATTGGAATGGACCACCTAAGAAGGTGACAGAGTCACCTTCTCTGGAAGTTCAAGAAACAATTGGATGTGGCACTTGATCCTATGGCCTAGTTGACAAGGTGGTGATTGTTCAAAGGTTAGACTCGATCTTGGAGGTCTATTCCAACTTAAATGATTCCATGAATCTATATATCATTTTGGTAATCATATTGCCTGTAATTGCATAAAATGGTTTTGTTTGGCTGCTTTATAAGTTACAAGGTTATTTGTGTGCTGTTTGCCATGCTTTCTGAAAAATTAACAACTTGCCTGAAACACAAATATTAAATATATCCTGATATATTTACAGACATCACAGCCCTGTGCTTTTAGTTATACAGGGAGAAACATAAAACCTACTGTATTTTGAACATAAGAATGCAATTAATTTGAATCTCATCTTGATAGTACTCCAGAGAAGTGCACCTCTCTCATAAAATGAGGGTGAATTCAATGATGTTTTAATGTAGTCAAACCACAAGCTCAGATGAAGAGGAAAGATTGTAAAAACCATTAAAAAATATTCGCTTGTCAGGTTGACTAGAAAGTGGATCAGGGCTTATGATGAATAATTGATGAATAATGACCAGAACATGAACTCCCTGGATAATGTTGTGGCTAAAAGCTTCATCTCCTTTTAGGTTCAGATAACAGCAGATGGTTTTACTTCTGTGTGTTGCAAAGACCAGGGAATGCTGTGCCTACATTTTCTGAACAAATTGAAGTGTGAAGATGTAACTAACATGCTTTAAAAACAAAGATTTCCCTCCAAGAGAGTTCTTAAGTCCACTGCTAAACTGGGAAATAAGGCACTATCTTATTCAGAGCCTGTATATAATATCTAGGCTCAGAGAATTTGTATATATGTGGGCTCTGAACCTATATACATACGAAAATAATATTAAAATACCTGATAGTGGCCTCCTCAAAAATGCAAATATCAAATTGTCTATCATGAGGAAAGTGTTAAGTCATGTTTAAATGTCTTTACTAGTAGCTGTGGACCAGTCACTTTTGCAGAAGCTGCTGGCAAGAGCAAACTTAGACTAAATTGTGATTGTTTTATTTTAAATATATACAAGCTCTTTTCATAGCAACAATTCTTGTTTTATATCACATGTATAATGAGATAACGCAAAAATTCAGTGAACTGAAGGTTAAATTCCCCTTTCTAAATATTTTGGCAGCAAGCACCTCTGCTTCCTTTCTTGTGACATAGAATTTTAAATGAAACAGTCAGCAAAACTGTGGGATGTCTTAATCCTTCCTTTGCAGTTATTAGAAATGTAACCTTAGTGTCAAACATAATGAAGCTTGAAGGTGGCTATAATTTGCAAAATTATGCTTCCATTTACTTTTGTTTACTATTGATAACTGAAAGAAACAAACTCATAGCTGCTTATACAATTATTATTTAATGAATTTTATTATATAAAAGCAGGCACAAATATACATATATTTGGCTGCTTTTATATATTTTCCACATGTACAACCTACCAGCTATAATGTGCTATATAACTGGGTCAGTCTATATAAACATATAGCAATCCTTAAGATATCTTCCACATGGGCAGATCAGGAGAAAAAATTTTTTTATCATTGCACTTTAGATTTTAAATATTAAAATAAAAAATATATGTAGTGATAGTTGTTCGAGACTTTTGTAAATACCTTGACATCTCCATACTGCTTCTCCTAGCACGTAGCAGTTCAGAATTGTGGTCCTGCAATACTAAAATCCACGATCTAAGATCTATCTTGACTGCTTGTAATTGACAAGGTCAACTAAATTTTGCCCATTTGATCAGTCAATTAGACATACTTGATTCAATCAATCAAACTTTATCTTGAGGTTGTTACTTGTTCTTCACACTATTATGGAATGCAGTAAATGACACGCAAAAAATTTTCTTTGCCTTATCAATACTATCATTTCAGAAATCCTGCCGAAGTTACAGCCATTTTTCAAATTTTATTGCAACTTTTCTACTTCCATGTGTGTTCAAGAATACTGAATATGTAAGACCACATCATGAAGAAGGATGTAAATCAGGCTTTTACCTGAAGCCATGATTTCTCTAATAAAGAAATTAGAGATGGTTTTTTTCTACATTTTTACAAAGAATCATTTGCCAAATCCCTTGGTCATAGACTTTTCCCAGTATGTAAATATATCAATTTTTAATTTCTAGGATAAAGTGGATTTTTATTAAGTCAAGTTCTGTCTTCTGTATACAGATCAATATGCTTGTCTACACAAGGACAAACAGCCTTTCTAGGTCAGTTTTTTACTCAACAGAGCCAATAATAGAAGCATTTGCTGTGTCCTTGTTCTATCTAGGCCTGTGGAAAGGCAACCTTTCCTTAGCTTGTAACACAAATGATGTGTGTCAGGAGGGTGAGCAAAACAAGACAGGCCTTGAAAGCCAAGAGACAGAATGAATTAAAACTGTTCTCTTTCTAAGCACATACTGAAGTCAATTCTACAGTATGTGCTAGAATACAAACTTATCAGCCAAAGAATCATGTATGGTTTTCTTCAGTGATGAAGAGCTACCCAAGGGACAACACTGAGGGCGGGACCGTACTTGATTCCCTGCACTTCTGAGCACGGAAAAATTCCATGTTTGTAACTTAGGTCTTTCTGGTCGAGGTAATTTAACTAATTTCAGTTAAATAATAGAACTTTTCCTTGTATAGTAGCACAATAAAATATCAGGACATTAAAGAACTTGACTCAGTCTCCCTTTGCCATCAGTTTTAGTCCAGTGTTTTGTCTCACACAATACTCTACTTGTTGTGTTTTGACTTCTGCAAGGCAAGTTCTCCTTTTCTGCATTCAGGAAGATGGCCTTTCATGTTTCCACAGACCAGTCAAGGAACAAGACTAAGGGCACCTATGTGCAAGGGCCAGTCCCAGGTTTCAATCTGATTGAAGGGCTATGAATATATTGCAGCCTTGTATATTTGAGTGAATGCACACACACTAAGCAGGAGTGTCCCAGAGCTTGTGTCTGAGCTGTTCTAGGCAGGCTGACATCTCAGAAGGCAGTGCTACTGTGCTGCACTTTGGGACTCAAGTATCTGTGTATATCAGAATAAGCCAGCTCTCTCTAGCCCCAAGCTTATATGTGTGAAATTCTGTGTAAACACAAGAAAACTTAGTTAATGAGAGTGATTAAACACCGGAAAAGACTGCCCAGAGAGGCTGAAAATGTCCATCCTTGTAGCTGTTAGACCCAACTGGACATAGACCAGAAAAACCTGCTCCAGCTGATCCCACTTGAGCAGGCTGCTGCTCTGGATGAGCTCCTAAAGTTCCTTCCAACCTCATTGTTGTTGTGATTACGTGAATATGTTATAGAGATCTTTTGGGATTGAAGAAGGAATGGAAGAGAAAGAAAAAAAGAATATAGAGCATGAAAGAAATGCAGTTCTTTCATCTAGTTGCTCCTGTAGTTGCTTTTGCTCAAAATATTAATACTGGTAGAAACAAAATTAGTACGCCTGATGTGAGAGTAAAGCAAATACTCCAGTATCTTCATCTGGAGATGAATTGCCTGGTAATATTTGACACTTGGAACCACAAATCACTGTACCTACAACATTCCTAGGTTTTGCAATAAAATTTCTACCCTGACTTCGCATATTATGTTGGAATTTTGCAACTTACAGATATCAAAGACAATCCTTAAACCATTAGGGAATGTAATGTACCCTTTTTAGTTGTAATAGGAGAGTATGCTCCAGGCTAATTTTTTTTCAGCTCAAACAAGCTGTGGGCTTACTGAGGGAATATTCAATAGCAAAACTGTTGCTATCAAACAGAGAATTAAATTAAACCACTCTTCAGATTTCTAGTCCTTCAAGCTCATATTTTCAAATCATGATGTCTGGCTTTTTCTAGCTATTTCAGTACATTTGAGTTTCAAGCAGATGCTGTCTATGTTGTCTCCAGTTTCTAAAAGCAATTATGGAATTTACGCAAGAAATTTAAGAATGTAATGCTAATGTGTATTTTTGACAATGTTTTTGATATATTATATTAGTACTTCTAAACAACCCTTCATGCCTTTTGGGGAAGGCACAAATCATTTGTTTTGCACAATAGCAAGCATGTTCTTAGTATTTGGTAATCTGAATAAACCAAAAGTTAAATAATCTTTAAGGATTCGTGGTATAGAAAAGCTGGCAATAGTATTATGTTCAAGCTTAAATTATTTTTGAGCACCTTTGAGGATAGAAATAAATAATTTGAATTTATCTTCTGTACAGCAAGCATGCTCAGCACAACAACTGTACTCTTTAAGAAGTTCCTAATTTTACAAAGTACAATTTTAAAGGTATTTATGTGTTAACAAATGTGGTTGAGTATAGCTGTCTCTAACGTGGCCCTGCTGCTACTTGGGAAATGCTTTTTCTAGGAAATATAGTCTAGATTTCTCATTTTTTCTTCAGCATAATTATGCATAATTACTTTAACTCCCAACTGTTTTTCTCGCCTAGTCTGTCCTTAAAAGAACAGCATTTCTTGGTTCCCAAAAGATTAAGTGTAACAGCTTACACATAAGCAGTAATTCCTCTGTGGATTCTGAGGCTTCTGTAACAGCTAGGAAGGAAATACTGGTGTGTGAAAAATGGAGGGACATAAGTATTCTCATGCCTTCAGGTTTTTTCTGTCACCACTTTTTTCTCTTGGGCTGGCATCTCCTAATGTATGAGGCCTGATTATATTGCTTGGCTGTGACAACTTTAAAATTGTAAAAACTAAATCTGGTTTAACTGTGGTAATTTTCCAACACTTTTAAAGAAAATAGAAATATACCACATGCCATCTATATTCCTGCTCCTAATGAGCTAAAATCAGTTCTTCAGGATTTACCAGAAATGGGATTTTTCTGTAGTGGTCATCTGAACAAATACAGCTATAGACTGAAGAATTCAACAGTACTATGTGTGTTCCTTCTAGGAAAGCTCTGCTTCTTGTTCATGAAGCTTAAATGCTTTAGCAAGGGTGTAACAGGCTTTAAAAATGTAATTATCAAATATTGTTTCTATCTGAGTGTGGCTGGAATGGTTCCCCAGTGGGGCAACTACTTCTGTTGTGTTTGCTCATATTCCTGCACAGATTGTCCATAGGCTCTTGCACACACATGCACACCCAAGTGAGGATACTGACTGTACACACTCATCCCTCCATAGCCTGGGAGTAGGCAGGCACTTGCTCAAACTCAATACTTCCCCTAAGGTGCTTCTTCACAGTTATTTGTCTGAAGTTGCAGCTTTATTTCCACAGTTCAGAGAATTCAGAGAATCTTTTATTTCTATTGTTCATGCTGATTCGTGAAGCTAATTTAAATTCCTGTTAGTGACTTGGGCTTATTTTGCACCAAAAAAAAAAAAAAAAAAAAAAATTCCTGTCCTCAGGTCATTAATCAGTTATGCCAATTTAATGTTTTCAGTTATGAACTCAAAAGCTTCTGTAGTAAATACTTGTAGTCAAATAGTACTTTTGTAGAAAGCATTTTTTTTTTCATTTCTTTACTTTGCGGTGAGACCTAGAAAATCTTAAAAATGAGACCTAGAAAATCTGATAAAATCCTAACATGTCACTTTGAGTTTTGAGCACCTCAGCTAGACTTATTGGTAGTATAATTAATTCCAAGGTTATATTTCCTTTTTGCTGTATTTTGTTTTAATTAAAAGGAACTGTATAGTTAAAAATACCTGCTATGTACTGAAGCCTTTTAACTGCTTTAAGGCTTGTTAATTCTCTGTGGAGAACTGACAGTTGCTTGGTCTTACATGAATCTGCTCAGTCCCTCTGATACACAGATCACAGAATGAAGTGAACTTTGTGCTGCTTCTAGTAGGAATTCCTTAGAGAACCCTTATTTCCAGGCTGGCTGTCACTCGGAGGTGGGCTTAACATAGGAACTGAGTTTATGTGCAATTTTATGTTATTAAGGTGTTACTGAGTGAAACCATCAAGTTATTCAGTGTCTGTATTTCAGCTCAATATGGCATTTTTCACAAACTTGTCACGAATCCCAAACTGTGCTCTTAAGGAATGACAGACATGTAGGATGGGCTGAAGGATGTCTTGAGGGATCAGTGAGATAAACCAGTTAATCTCTAGCCTAACCAATAAAAACTTAGTGAGACTGAATCTCATGAACTTAGGTTCAGACCACACTAGTACCAAGGCACTTTTTTCATAGCTTGACTCTTGCTGGTTTGCAGTATGCAGACTAAATATATTTTCTCTGCTGTCTGAGGACCAGTGGCAACTGGTAGCAACAAAGAATATCAGGATTTTTCTCACGGGTAAAGGATACGGTTTAAGCATCATATTGGTGATGGGTTGCTGGTTGGAATAGATGATTTTAAAGGCCTCTTCCAACCCTGATTCTTTGATTTTGTGTGATATCTCTGGTGCCAGACTACCCTGTTTTAAGGTGCCTTATATGGCCTACATATTTTATAAGCTGTGTGAACAGCAAACATACTGTAGAACATTAGGACTCTTGAAATTTCCTAATATTTGCTTGAATCTAGGAGATCAGGAGGGGAAAAAGCAAGAAAAAAGAAATCTGAGGTTCAAAATCAAAATCTATTAACCTTTTAGACATATTCTAAAACTCTGTGGAACTTCGACATACTGAAAGCAAACTATTCAAGCTCCCTTAGGAAAATAAATGAAAACCTCCTGTATCTGGTTTTTAAAATTCAGACATTCTCTTGTTTTACTCTCTGACTTTTCGTCCTACATTGGGTTAAGGTATATAGACTAAATCTTCTGTTGAGATGAGTAGTTCAGTTCTATCATGACAGTACAGGAAGGGTGTAAATGATGACAGTGCTCCAAGTGCCCTAATCCCGCACTCAGGAGTCACTTGTTGTGGGGACTGTACTACTTATGTGGATTCCTGGAGAGTAGTAATTGGCATTTTCTCAGTTTCCGGTAGCATTTGAGCATGCCATATGAATATGACTAAAAGAATATTTTCACATTTTAAATACTTATTAAAGATTGTGCTTAGAAGTTCAAAACCTAATTAACTCTTTATCTCTGAATTGGAATATATTCCTATAATGAATAATCCTCTACTGAGTAAATTCCTATGTTTTTTGTAATTATAATGGGTATTCATTAGTCTGAAGGGTGATCTTGACTGCAGTTGCTCAAATGCACTGAACATCTCTTCCCTTACCTGCACCTAAAACTTGGTCAGTACAACTTTGTCTTCCCTGGTGACATTTATCAACAACTTTCTAGTTTTGTTGTCTAAATTGTGCCCTGTGCATTGTCACAATTCATAAACTACTTTTTATTAATCCAAGTGAAGGCTGCAGAAAAGGTCTAGCTAGAAATTGCTCTCCAAACATCTAACACAAATGTCACTTTGTTATTCTAAACTACTTGGAATGCCCTCCTCTTGTACAAGGAAGTGAGCTGGGATACTATTGCCTGTATTGCATCTTGAAGTATCCTGCTATGTCATGTGGAATTAGTTAATTTACATTTTTTAAACTGTGAAGGTCAAAAATGTTTGTTTGAATATCAAGCTTCACCCAACATATCTGATCACATATTTTTAAACAATTGTTTTAGTACATCAGGTTCAGAATTATAAAAATAAAGGGTAAAGGCAGTGCTTCAACACCAGGTGACCCCTTAAGTGTTTGGGGGGGTGGGGTTGGTGTGGGTTGTGTTTTTTTCTTTGTCCTTAGGCACATCCTATTTGCTATGCTAGGAACATTATTAAAAAACAAAACCAAAAACTTTTGACACACTTGTACAGATTAATCAAGTATTTGAATCTTGACTTGTGACACACACAAAAAGATTAATGGTATAACTGGTTAATACCAGGATTTCTGGTTTATTAGAAAGAGGAGAGAATCATCTTCTGAAACTTCCATTGAATTTGATTTATAGTCAATCTTGCCATCATTTCATTCTGGGAAAGAGGCCTATCTTTATTTTCATTTCTAATCAAAATAAAAATAGAAGTGTAAAAATTGTTGGCTTTACAGAAGAGTTTTAGCTACTTAATGCCGTATTCACTGGTTATACAAACGGAAAATCTGCCTGTGGAATATTAAAGGCAGTCTTACATTTCTTAGATTACTTCTGAGCAATATATTCTTGCTTTGTCAACTAAAATAAACACTTGTAAAACACAAAAATCTGCCATAGATGTAGTAAATTTAGGTTTTATCTTGGTTTATTATCAGTTTGGTTAAACTGCTGTCTGCTGCTTTAAATATAAGGACATGTCTGCTGCCACATCTCAAAACAGTTGTCTTGGAATACTTAACACTAAATAATGCAGCAGCAGTACTCATGTTTTGGAAGTTCAGGACTTCTTGAATGTTTAATATGTCCTGTTTGTTTCTTTTATTTCTGCCTAGAAGATAGGTATTGACCTTTATTATTTACTTGTTTCTTAAAGGAAATTATTAATTTTTTTACTGTCAACAACAACAATATAGTCCTTTTGCTTTTTGTCAGGCCTTGCCAGCCCTCTCACTGGCCCAGCCAATATGGCAGTGCACTGTGGGGCTATTGCTGTTGGGGGATACCAGTCATTCAGGGCATTCCAGGGCAGTGGACATTCCATAGAGCTTGATCAGTACAATGCAAGCCAAAGTAAATTCCGTGTGTTTGCTGTCAATGCTCCAGTAACCCAACATGGAGAATTACAGCATTGCAACATAACTGGTGTTTAAAAGGACTTTGGGAGACTGTCTAGTCCAATCCACTCTGCTCAAATCTGGATAAGCTGCAGCAGGTTGCTCAGAACCATGTCCAGACAGATTCTGAGCATCTCCAAGATTGGAGAGTCCACAACATTACTGGGATACTTCCTCCAATGTTCAATCACAGTAACGTTTTAAAATTTCTTGTTTTAATTTGTGCTTTTTGTTTTTTGTTCTTTCACTGGATACCACGTAGACAAGGGGAAGGGACACTGCAACAATATGCTTAGCAAGGTTAAACTCATTATTTTTCAAAACCATTCTTGATACATTTATGTATTTTAATGTTTGCTTACAGAATAAATACTTCCAGTGCAGTGCTTTCTGTCTTGTAGACTTAGCTGACCATTTTATCCCAGTGAAACAGGCTTCACCTTTACGATGAAACACCTCAAATCTGGTAACTGTTTTGAGTTTTTATGAGAAGAATGCCTATGCTGTAAAGCAGACTAACTTTTTCATCCACCGTCATAATGAAGACCACTACTACCTTTTCTAATTCAGACTCTAGGATGTAGATACTTTTGCATGTCATGAATGTGTGTTCTCATGGTATGGTCCTGAATTCATTACAGTTTGCAAGATTGCAATGCTCATGCCCAAATCGTTATGGGTACAATACGTTTTGAGATTATACACTGTATAAAAAAAACAGCCAAAACCTAAAAGCAAACAGAAAACTTCTACCACTGCAGGAAACTTCAGAGATGGACCTAGCAGATCATAAGATGGGTATACTGGTGCATTCATGTATTTCGTCCCTGGAATCTAATTTGCTGTTTTAGTGCAAGTGAACACTGTATATCATATCCAACACCTGTGTAAAAAGAATTAGGATTTAGTATGCTGAAACAAGAAAGTATTTTCACTTTTTGAAAAATGCAGTTCACTGCACCTCCTGTTATTTAAACTACCTTTGCTCAATTTCTCATATTGTCACTGAGGAAATTGCACATAGAAATACACCCAGATTTTCAGACACGGGTGGTGTTTTCAGGATTGGGAGTAGAGATGTGGAGTTGCTGCCATGCCACTGTCTACATGCTGTGAAACCTGGCACGCATTTGGCTCCATCCTTGGAACTTCTTCTGTAAAAGCTGTGCTTCTAAGAATGGTAGGAATGAACTGCTCAGCCAGGAATGCTGATTTGCCCAGCATAGTGATATACTCCCAAGAAAAGCTGCTTTCGTGTTTAAGGGATGCAGATTAACAGAGATAAGAATTTGTAGTAAGCCATCTAATACCAGTTGTCAGTTACTTGCTTAAACATTTATCATAGGAAAATGCAACACACTTTGCAGACTCAAAATAAAACAGTGAGAAGTAGCTGCTGTGTCAAAAGGCTGGATATAATTATAGGCCTTTGGGATCTACACATTTAAATTTCAGTCCTACAGAGTTGCTTTATCTTTCTCTATACATTCTCTCTTCCCTCCTTTTCAACTTCACTAAGTGTAAAGGATATTTGTCTTAACTTGAGTATCCAAATAGCCTGATTCTACTCTAGGCAGAATATGTACTCACTGTGTTCACATGAGTGATTGCTTGAGCATAAACAAATTTTAGTGTACTTAATGTTCGTATTTCAGTGTTCTGGAATGTCTGTATTCGTTTAAAAATATGTTTTGACTCATATAATGTCATTGTGTGGTAGTGATTACTGAAAGCCTTCAGGATTGCTTAATTTCCGTGTGCATCACTCAGCACTGGAAGCTTGCTGAGGCCTGAAGCTTGTTAGTATGTGTAAATGTTTGTTAATGAGATTAATTTACAAATAGCAGCTATGGTTTACTAGAAAATGCTTCTTAAAGCATTGCTTCTTAAATAATGTTCTTAAAATATTAGCACCAGTGGAGGAGGACCACAATGATCCATCTTGAATGAGGAAACTGCTGAACATCTGCTATGTCAGTATTCCGGTTTATGATGCTAAGCCACAGACAAAGGACTCTTGGCTACGATTTATGATAAGCACTGGCTAGAGCTACCTGTCAGAAATTATTACTTCAGGAATCCAATTACATGAGTGAAGATAAGAATCCATGGCCAGGGCAGTTTCCAGCTTTGGAAAGGCTCTTTCAATTTTTATGGCTTTTGTCAAAGACATTTATTCATGAAAAATCATAAGTAAACAGCTTTGTGATGGATTGTACCAGTGTGGCTGTATCTGTATTTATAACACTGGGAATCCTGTAGTAAGACCTCATGTCAGTAGAAGATGGAGTTTTCTTCTCATGGCAGGGGACGTGTTGTTGCTTTATTACTCTACACTGGAAATACAGAACTCTGGAGGGGAGCTCCTGTTAAGCAGGACAAAGTGTAGTTGCACACTTGAGTGTTTTTCGAGTGATGTTTTACAAGTATTTTTTGAACTTAGATTCAAGACTAACTAGGTTCAAATAATCAGTGAGATGGTAAATGATGCTTAAATTTTTTCAGAGGAAAGAGGTTTTTTGCTAGTCTTTCCCAGACATATCCTGTTCCCTGAAGCAGAGAGAGGTACAGTGCATACAAAAGAAATTCTGTATGTTAATATTGCTAGGTAGCCTATTTGCTGTGCTAGAAAACATAATAGTAAAAGCTTTATGGCGTCTTATTTTTCTGACCCTTAACAGCTGCTGTACTATTTGGGGAAAAAAAAAAAATCATAGTACAAATTCTCAGTAATTTCATAGAGCCAAAAGTATTTGTCTTCTGTTAAGGTTTCAGACCTAGCTTTTGAGAGGAGCAGGGAAGCAAGAAAGTGAATTAATTGCTTTAAAGAGCATAATTAAATTCAGAGCCAAAGTTTAATGTTCATTTTCATCTCATTCTGAGTGTTCAAGCTCTCCCCAAAATGAGGCATTGATTCTTTATGTAGCAGGTAAGGGATGAAAAATGCAAATCTAAATTCACTCATTGATTTAAAGTGATTAATTTTTCTGGTCTTGTGATGTTTCAGTAAATGTCATCATTGCTTTATTAATACATTTAGACTGATTCTTTTTTAGAGAGTCTAATATATTCATACTCTATTTTTCTACAACAAATACTTACTCCGCAATTGTTATACAGCTTAAATACTCTCCCCATTTATAGTTGTTATTGAGCTATAAGTGTTGGGTGGGCGTGAAATTTCCTGCATCTTAAATAAATTAATTAGTTTAACTGCAGTAACACCTAGGCCAACCTCACTACTTGAAATTGTACCTCTCATTATATTAATTAAAAATAAAAAAAAAGGCAATGGCTAAGGGCAGTGATTTTGCAGAGATGGGACATGTAGGATGTTTTCTATGATTATCTGAATCTGTGGGACCATAATTGTAGTTTTCAATCTTACTGTAAATGAGACCTAGCATTCTAGAAAAGAAATGTACTGGTAAAATGTGGTGGAAATCATCCAGAAAAAGAATGAAACTTTACAATGTTACTTTTACAAGCACTTTAATAACTCCTACCCTTATGAAGCCCAGATACCCAGTGAATGTTTTTCATTGTATTAACAATCCGGATTTTTTTAATAAAACCATAACTGTTTCAAGTGTGTATGTAATGATACTTAAGAGATTAAATTATCTATTTGGAAAAAGGCAGACTTCTTGATAAGTTTGTTTTAGAATTGCATCAGCTTTCAGTCATGCCACAGCTTTTTATAGCTTGACTAGTGCTAATGATCTCATTCTCTTAACCTGATAATAATAATAATGGAATACTTTGATTAACTTGAATGGCAGCTCATATTTGATATGGTGGTTAAAATTAACTGCACTGCAACAAGTGGCCACCCTGTGCTTTGTCTTACTTTATACAACCAAATAACTAGAATGATGGTCTGATTAAAAACAAACAAAAAACATTCATCAGAGAGTGTCATAACAGGGTTGTGTATAATTTCTTTAGAAAGAAATCTGCCCTATTTGTTTTTCAGAACACATAAAAATAAGTGAGACCAATCCAATACAGATAACATAACCAAAAATACCATCAGTATTTTTACATCTCTCCACAGACCATATATAGTGCAGGCAAGAGAAGTATTGCTGCTTTCAAGGATATCAGAACTCCTGTGAGAGGGAAAAGACTGGACAAATTTATCTGTAAAGGCAAATTTTAGAATGGGTACACTGATATGTGGATAACTCCTTTAAAGCAGATAAATAGCTTTAGAGTTCTTAGAGGTCCTTTCTCTTTGGCTACCTACTGTTAGCTTAGTTTGAGTTGACATCGATGGGGGAAAGGTTAGTGTGCTTTTACCAGTTTTTCAGGTCGACTGCTGAACTGACGTCTATTCCCTCCTGTTTCATGCCTCAACCCAACCAAAATAAACAGGCAAGTCCTGTCAGATTGGTAAGATACCTGCTTATGTTTCTGTATTTGCTGCAAGCTTTGGAATGCTGGAAATGTAAGTGCAGAGATATAAATTTATACAGTTTATTATGGTGGAATCAAATTCTCATTAAAATAGACAAGACACTATGAGAAGTTATTGTTATGGCTAAGTTTCTTTTTAAAGTGCCTTTCTGGACCTAAGTTTACTTTTTACCATCAGCACACTGCAGGATGATGCCATTAAGAAGTGTAGACTCTTCAATAACTTCTAATAACTAGCAGAAGGAACCTTAACTGCATCATCAGCTATTTAACTATAGTCTGAGAATCCTTATAGTGATATATAAATCAGCATGAAATTATGAAAGATAATAACTGTAATAACAGGACAGGAATAATAACAATGGACAATAACAGGAAAGCATAAAAGGAGACACTGATTTCTCTTGATGAAAGAGGAAATTTGTGAGATCTTAATAATAAACATGAGTTAATACAATTCTGAAGTGTGTGAAACTTGAGGTCACTAAGAGTAGTGCAAGACTTGCAGAAATTCAGTATAGGTTCTTTTGAGTTCAGCGCATCAGACACTGACTTCCCATCATACAGTTTTATATACACTGAGCTAGCTACTTACACAGTTAAGGCTCCTACCTACAACTTAACCAAATGTTAGTGCTAATTCTGGCATCTCCTGTAGGTGGGAGCCCAGGCAGCAGAAGAGGCTGAGTTGTTTTTCTGTTCTCTTCTGAAGTATGCTCTTAGCAAGCCAGTCTTTCAACAGACTATATATAAATTAAGCTGATGAGTCTCAGAAATGTACATATCACTCTGTTTATAGACCTTCAATGAATGCTAATTCATTGACAAAGTGTGAAAGTGTAACTTTTCAGCTAAAAAGGCTAGGAGTCAGCTCATTCGTTTGGAATGTACAGTATGCGATTATATAACTTCCTGAACTGGTGACATCACTGATGACCAATCAAAAAAACTATACTTTTGACTATGATTTCTATTTGTAATATTCCAAATATCAAAGATGAGACTAAACATTTGGCTTAGCACTTTTATGGTAGAGCTATAAACAAAAACTGCTTTAATGTTTTTGATTATGTCTGATTCTGGCAACTGAAAGTACTATGAAGTTTTGAAACCAAGTTCTGACTGCACTGGGCTTTCAGGAGGAAAAGGTAGGAAAATGTTTAATGAAGCAGCTATTCCCTAGAGTCTCAGTGCTTGAAAGCAGGGACATGTTTTAACTCAGCTGATATAAAGGGCACAAATCCCTCAGGATGTGGCTAGTAATGAATGGACGTTTTTCATAAGTAGCTGGTGTTCTAAAATAACATCAGTGTGCGTCAAGCTACAGCAAGTGATAAGAAAATAAACTATTCAGTGAAGTTAGCCCTTCAGAAGCTTGGAATCTTACTTTAGACTTCAGCTTCCTTGAAAATCCCTTATGTTTATCACTAGATTTAATGGTACTGTCATTTAAACACTAGAACTTTCCATTTGTTAAAAGACCACAGATTCAGATTTCCTTAGAAAGAAGGCATACAGTATCACTCAAATTTTATTTCCTCATTGTAAAATGCCTGTTGGAGTCCTAAAGACAAGAAAATAATTCTGAATATTTTCCATCTTTCAGTGGAAGTTTTGGAAGGGAAGCTAGGTGCTGTGTTTTTACAATTTTTTGACTCTCAGCAGTGTTCTCGAAGTGTATGTTACTGCAGTGTGAATCTTCCATTTCATAAAGCAGATGATTGTAGGAAGGTTTGGTCACTGGGGTCCTGCTGGTGGTATCAGGAGCCCGATTGTACTATTGGTAGAATATTAAAGAGAAAAGATGGGATGGCTGTATTCACACTCCACACATTTGGTGCAGGGTCTGATGGTAGCTGTTCCTCTTCAGGAAATAAGGAGCAAAGAACTCATGTTAGGAAATACAGTGACTTCCCTGGCCTCCCTATGAGTGCATCTGAGTGAAAGGATTTATCTCTTTCCAAGATAATTTATCTTATTTTTGCTGCGAGATCTTTTTCCACTCATTCATCTGTCCTAAGGGATAGGGTATGGCTAATCCATAGAAACAAACCATTTTGATGTGGCTTTATCCATAACAATTTATGTGCCTCAGGATAATCACAAAAGTCACTGTGGTGCAATTGTCTAGAGCATCCCCTGGCAAAGGCAGTTAACTCTCTTGTAAACTTCTTTTCAAATACTGCACAAGAGAGAAGTGCAAGTTCTTAGTTTTTTGAAAATTTTCTTGCATCAGTATGGAACAGCAAGCCGAGTCTTATTTGGAGCCTGGGAATAGACATACACCCACTAAGTACTCCCTGGAAAGGTGTGAACTGTGCAGAACCAGAATAACTGCTATGTTCAGGATTGTTATCAGTAATTCAATTGTACCTGCTAATAGGGACTAACAGTTTTTATCAAGAGCTATGAAAGTTCACACAGCTACTCTTGTTGAACAGAGTTTACACTTATATTACTCTAGGAACACAAATCCTGATACCTCATGAAAATATAAAGATCTTGGTATTTATTTTTAATACTTTCATCAGATATGACTATCAGTGTAAATTCTGTGTCTGTCACTTCACCTTTTTCTGCTACTAGCTCTGATTAGTAAGGGTATACAAAATGTAAAAGAAAATATATAAAATGGGAAAGGAATCCTGAAAATCATGATCTGTTCCACATACTTACTTTTTTTTTCACATGCCACCTTATAGTGGGGCATGTATGTTCACCTGTTCATTTACCAACTGTAGGTACTTTGGAAAATAAATGTCTGTGAAGTAATAGAGTGTACTGTTTAAAATTTACCAATGTGATTTCTGAATGCTGTACTGAGGTTTCTTGGCACTTTTTAAAAAATAATTTTATTACTATGAAATCAAATTACTAGAACTTTAAAAATTTAATGAAAAATTTAATTTAATGAAAACAATAAGAGCCAAAACCAAGCACGAGTATTTAACAAGGTGTACCCTCTAAATCTTTTGCTGCTTATAATTTTTATTATAGTAGGAAAACTTAGTTAAATTAAGGACCTGATGACAATGCACAGCTTTGGAATCTTTTTTTTATTATTATTTTCCCCTCAAATCTCTGCCTAAATTCTAAATCTGAAAGAAGGAAGTTTTCAGCTTTCAGTGAACATCTACCTCCCTCAGGCTCTAGGAAATTGCTTTTCTCATAGTGAAATAACCATACTACAACTTTGAATATTCTCTATGCTGTGAATCATGCTTTTCAGATCCTTTTAGTAACAAAGAATTCTTTTTCTTTCAATAAAAATAATTGATTCCACCTACATTTTCTTTGGGGACTCCATGATTACTGTCAGAACAGAAACCTCAAGTGTACCTCAAACTATACCTCCAATACTTGTTAAAAATAAACTCTATTAGTAATTAGTTGTAAGAAAAACTCCAATGCAGAAGTACTGAAAACAATTGGCTGTGAAATATGTTTTTCATTGCATTCTATGAAACTATACTGAATGGACGAAACTGAAATTCTTTTTTTTTTCTTTTTGGTATGTTGTAAGACTGACTCACTGACACTTCTTTTCTTGATACCACAGGTCTTAAAAAGAAATTGTCTGACAAGAAAGTATGTAAACTGGCAACTGACATTTGTCCTTATTCAAATCCCATGACTCATTCCATAGGCGATAAAATTTTCCTTGTTCTTGAATTTTATTTTAATATCTATTTGCACCCCCTCCTCATTCATAGTATTAATTATGAAGTCTTACTTTTCCAGTTGTGTATTAAGTTATTCCTATTGGGGATACTAGGTGTTGAGAAAAAGTTCAAATTTCACCTCTATCTTTTTATTCTGACAGAGCCGTGGCCACTCTGCACAAAAAAAAAATTACGTGATGTTTTTTAAAACAGAAGAGTTTTTTACTTTTTCTGAATTCTTACTGCTTGTTTCCCATGGTTGTAACTAGATCTTTAAATTTGCAAATAAGTTTTGGATGAATTCAGAGAAACCACACAAGCTTACAGCCTTATGTGTCAGCATTACTGTTCTGTAAAAGCACATAAATTAGACGGGCTAGTCTGGCTGGGACGAATTAGGTAGAATGGCTTTTAATAAGTGGGAAGAGAAAAATAAATTTGGGTAGGAAATGTGCATCCTGAGTTCTAGACTGCTTTCTACAAGACTGGCTCTGGCTGTGGTCCTTTACCTTTGGGGCTTTCCTGGCCTAACAGTAAATCACCTGGAACCATAAAACTGTGCTTCAGGTCCTAAAGTTGTGATATAGCTAAGGTACTGCTAACTTAGTAATTGCCTATGCCTTTGCAGTGAAAAGGTGGCAGTGTGACAGAACTGTCACGGGATTTGTTGCTGCCACTGACGGAAGACTCAGTATTTAGCATTGGACCCTGCTGCCATAGTCAGGGTGAGCAGTTCCTATACAACGCCTTTCTCCTTCACCCTTTCTGGAATGCTGACAAAAGGTGGTCAAAACAAAAGTTTTCTGTTTTCTGTGTATGGATAAAGGACTTGTACAGGCTAAAGGTGGACAGATAGCATGCCCTGTATTTTTCTTCTGTATCCTTGAATTTAGTCAGAATCTAGTCATGTGAGGATTTGAATTTGGAATTGGAACTATGATTGTACCTTACAGACAACTGTGCAAATGTAAATTGGCTATGTGCTCCTAACTGGGAAATGGAATTCTGTTTCAGTTTGGACTGGTACACTAGAAATACCAGTTCTGTCTCCTCACGCATTTTCAAAACTCTGAGCTCTTGTTTCACTTAGAAGCTTGAACATTTCCTCAATTTTGACCTTGGCCAGTGAAAAAAAGAGTTGGTACTCATAAATGTAATAGTGTATTCAGAGTTTCTCTATTTAAAATATACACTACCGGAGAAGGAGAAAGTGGTAAGTCATTACATTTTCTGATAACTCATTAAAAAGGAGGAAAATATTTGGAATCCTTCTTCACACCAAAATGCAATAAGATTTCTCCTGTCTGTTCCTGACTATTCATTTTTGTCATGTTGAATATAAAGTCAGGTTTATTGACTGCACGTCAAAGTGTTGAAGTGGGAAGTTAAAATGTAAAATGCTGCTACTGGAAGCAGTGATGGATTTAGAGGAAAGCACTGGGCCAACTGATTAAGTCCTTGACCAGAACAGGGAGGTTTGCCGACTAAAGGAGATGATAGTGCAAGTCATGTATCTCACCATGTGGATGGATAGAGGAACCTGAGGTTGGCACTGGTGTGATGTCAGATCACAGGGAATGCCTGGGAAGCTGGGCAGAAAAATGGTGAAAGATGCAGGAAGGGGAGATTTCTTGATGTTGCAGCCATTGGCCCATAAGATGATTTTGGGCAAATTGTTTGTCTATGCTTGCTTACCTGCCTCAAAAGTGGCAGTATTTTTGTCCTTGAAGTGCTTATTCATTGTTCGAACATTGTTCAGATTTTTCTCATCTTCAGTTATTTTAAAGTTACTGAAAATCTTTAGCTGTAGAAATGTTGAGCTGTTTTATTGCTAGCTAGCTAGCTAGACATAAAAAAAGCCTGAATGAATGTTAAAATTGAGTCCCAGATGCTGATAGCAAGAAGTATGTTGTAGACACATTTTCACATCTAGTGAAACCCTTACATAGGATTCGTAAATTGAATATTACAAAGATTAGCCTGGCTCTGGTGAATTTCAGGAATAACAGCTGGCTTTACAATTTCACAGATGTTATAGAAACTTTGTACCTTCACACTGATTGTCACCTCTCAATTTTAAGTCAGGTTTTTCTGCTAATTTTTGGCACTAAGACATCTTTCTATTCCTAAATAAAAGATTACCTATTCAGAAAGGATAACAGTATTTTCAAATTTCTTATCCTGTTTTGTCACCCTTTGAGGACAGAAGATGTAATAACCTCCTTGTTGTTCTGATACATTCAGTAGAAACCAGGTGAAAACATGACATCTGCAATGAGCTATGGGTGAAGTTACAGGCCTGTCACAAAACAGTAGTTCTATGCTGAGCCACCATCCTGTAGTCAGGCAGAAAGATTTGTTAACCTTTCTGCTTTTAAACTTTAATGTTGTTACACTGGAATTAAAAGTAGTTACTCTAGTTGATAAGAATGACAGTACTGTGGCTTACACTATGCAAAGTGCTGTTAGCTAGAGGTGGTCAGTTATAAATTAAAAGCAGCTTAGCTTTTTTTTTTCAGTTTGCTTGTTGCTGTTATTGAGACTTGTGCTTCAAAATGGTTTTGGATTGGTTCACAAATATCTCTGTGTCTCTGAAGAGGAGAGCTAAGAAAGGTTTTGGTGTTTCCCTTTGGGAGTATCACCTTGCAAACTACTGCTTACTAACTTCTGCAAAACCAGGAGCCAGAGTTCAGTGTGCTTTGTGAAGCTCGAACAGCACAATTCTGCGGTGTACTTGGGCAAGAAAGGAAGGAAAGCTGACAACTGTTATGCACCAGAACTACTAGTCTGCACAATTATCTTTCTCCCTGTTTTGCTAGCCTAAGGTCTTACTAATCAAAACTACCATTATCTAGAGGGCCCAGGTGATCGATTTCTTTCCCTATCAAAATTCATTTTTAGAAACGTGACCCTGAAATATCTGAGGAAATCAGAAATTTTACCCAGAACTGCTGCTTTGGCATGAAACTTTTGTAGTATTACTTACAGAATTTCAGAGAATGGAAATGCCAAGATGGGTATTATAATCCCCTGGACACAGCATTCCTCAGCATCAAGAAGAGTGATGGTGTCAGAATTCTCCTCTGCAGTCTCTCAGTATTGTTTGAGTACTGAATGTATGTACATGTAGGCAAAAGCTGGAGCTGATAGCATTTAAACTGGCTCCTGCAGAACTGCCTAACAAATGAACTGTTTGTACTCAAAAAAAAACCAAAAAACAAACTTTAATAACTGACTGATAATCACTGCAAAGCAAGGGCTTTTTGCTATTATAACATATATATCCATGATTGCATGTTGTGAAGTCTCAATTTGTTATAGTGTTTCACTTAAGGATTTTGTTTGAAAAAGCTAACTTGCTAAGTCAGAGTACATGGGCATATGGATTTCTTCCATTCTCATACTTCTGAGATTAAAATTTAAGCCAGTGCTGCTTGGAATTGAGTTGTCTCATCCCTGTAAACTCCACTTTCTGAAAAGCCAGTAAGAGGATCTCAGCAGTAGAATTTTCATTTCACTTAACGCACAGTAAACTTCTCAAGAGACATACTAAATAACAAATAACTTTTTTTCTTGGAGCACTGAGTATCCTGGTAACAAATTAGTTATCAAACAATATGTAAGAGATCTCTGGTTGGATTTTTCAGCAACAATAATAATCATAATATGGTATGATAGTTTTAATCTTTTAGAGGGGTATGTCCCGAGACTGAGACAAAAGTCCCTATTTTTTTGAGGTACTATGTATTTTAAAACTACCCAATCTATTCTTTATTTTCCAGCTATCTTGACATACCTGTCTGTCTTACACCTTTTATGTGCAGTTTTTGTTCAAAATGGTGTTTGGCATATCAAATAAATTAAATTACATGTCCTGTAGAAACTGAAGACTTTCTGAGGGAGTTCAAAACTGAGTTGGAATTTCGTGATATAGTTGTTCTTTTTAGTTCTTCCAATGCAGGGAATCTCATACTGCCAAGTCACCTATTAAGTGCTTAAACAGTAGCCTTTATCGACGTTTTTTTGAGCATTGCAGATATCTAGCGTTACACTATCTAATGCCTTACAATTTACCTATTTTAAAAAGACATCTGCTGTGCTGTGTTGTTGAACATTGCCAAGTTTGATTGCTAGCCAAGGCCTGTTTGTCCTTTAGTCACTGACAAATTCGTGACTGTGTTCCAGAGATGTGACAGATAATCAGCTGCCTCATGGCATTGGTAAAAGGTAACCCTGACCTTTCCTACAAATAATTAGTGTCAATTATGCTCGCCACCTACATCCCTTTTGCCACTGCAGTGGAAAAAAAAAAAAAAATCAGGCTTTTCCTTATTTTGTTCTAATAACTTAAGTAGAATTTAGCAATCCAGTGCCAGAATTTTCTGCATAATTTGAATATATCAGTCCGGGAAACTACTGTAGATTTTGTATGCTTAGGTATTCTAACTCTTGTATGGATGTTAGGATACTGATTTCTAAAAAAATAAGGCACTTGAAAGAAATTCCAGATGAGGAACAAACCAGCTGAAGTGGTCTTGGGTAGATGTTGACTTCACCTGTTGATTATTGGTAAAACACTTGAAAATTATTATTACACCAAACCAAGTATTTGAAAATAGTATACCGAACTCGTTTCATTTCATAGACATTAACTGCATAGCTCTGAAGATCCCAAGAGTGTTGTTAACAGCCTTCTGAAACTTTTCTTCAGACTGATTTTTCCATGATGTTTCCTTTTTATGATAAGCAATGTCTTTGCAGTCCTACTCTTGAAAAGTCGGTTACAAAGGGTAGAAGTCTGGCACTTGTGATTCTAAATTCCTTTGGTTTGTGTCCCTGAACATGCATGAGGATGAAACTGCAATGCATACAGCTGTGCTAGGTGGCTGAGTAGCTGGAAATTGGATTTTGCCTCCCAAGTAACTTTTGTGCGGTTGAAAATTCTGAAGCTTTACTACATATCAGATGCAGCCTTATTTAGTATAGAAATATATAGTTCATACGGTTTTTCTGCCATTGGTTCAAAAGCCATTTATTGAGAATAGACAGCACTTAAATTATAAGCTTATGTTCTTTCATTTCTCAAAAATCAAGATAAATAACAGAATTGTATACAGGGGTTAACTCTTTCAGGAGTTTTATGCCTTTCATTTAATATTTACAGTGAAAGAGAAAAATTAAGGCCTTAATCAGCAGAATTATAGTTCCACCTTTTCTTACCAAGCATTTTTCTGTTTTAGGCCAGGCTGCTGCTTGTAGCTCAGGGAAAGTGTAGCACTCTCTTACTGCTGCTGTCCTGCCCTGCCTGGCTTTGGCCCGATCTGCTGTCGTGGGGTTCGGTGCCCACAGGAACCAGCAATGGTGTTTTAGGAAACTGAGGTTCCGTGCCTCAGTTTCCCTGTCTGATCCAAGGGCCGTTAGCATCAGGCAGTTTCTAGGCAGAAGCAAAGATAAGGAGGAAAGAGTGAACTCTCCTTAGCTGCATTCCAAGATTTATTACTCTGCCCCATAGAAGCAGGGAGATTTTATCTTGAAGGGAAGCTGGACAGAGAGACCTTTTGTGGCTCTCTGGCTGTTGCTTTTAAGGGGTTACAACTTAGGGGATGGTACCATATAATTATCCAATCAGGAATTGATGACACATGACATGAAACCAATAGGAACATCTCAGGTGAGGTACAAAATCAAACTGGCTAATAACAATACAGCTGGAGGGAATTTGTAACCACGCAGGCCTGCCACAGGGCCTGAGGTGGTGTGATGGACAGGCGAGGAGTAGATGTAGCTGTGCTGCAGACCCTTCTTTGGATCCACCCTCAGGGAGAGAATCTTGTGAAGGGAAATCGACCCATCCAGAGCTGTTTACCCCGAACATGGGCTGCACCATAGCAACATTTTTCCACTACTAAATATTATTTCTAAAACTGTCTTCCTTTGTGTTCCGTTGTCTTCCCTAAGCTCAAAAAGGGTAAATTCACTTCTTTGCCTGTATTTTTTTATGGAAAGGGTAATTATATTGACTGCATCAACTGCATGGGCAAGAAGCTATAAAAACATAAGCATTGCAAACCAATGGAGTCATCTGATTCAGCTTAGTGCAATGCAACGCGTGCTGCTTCTTATCTACTTTATCCTGTCTTTCCTTGAGGCCACATAGGTCATTTATTCCGACCAATGTGGGAAATAACATTGGACACCACCTTTGAGAGTGAGTGGTGAATGCCCAAGGCACAAATGCATTAACTGGCAGTGTAATGTTCATCTTTGATTTAGTCTGCTAAAGAGTTGAAAGACAGGCTGTCCAATACCAGGGGTGTTTCCTGTACTGTTTTTACAGTGGTTTTTTTGTGCTGTTTTAAGAGTGAAAGCTCTTATTTTGTTAGTAGGGTAGTTTCATTGGATCTTTACTCTTAACAAGTGATGCTTCTTGTTATAAACTGTAAATTCATCAAGTCCAAATCTCAGATCATCAGTGAGTAGGGAGTATCTGCTTTTAATCTGTATGTGGTGCTGCCCTTTAAAATCCTCACCCTGTTTTTTCCCTGCTTTCAAGTATATTAGTTGCTATGGAAACAACATCAGTGTTGTGAGCTTCTAAATCTTGAATACATTTGAGTCGCCTTGTTTGCTTTCCTCTTGTTTATGAATACAGCGTGTTTTTTTTCCTCCCACACTATACATGCAGCTTATTTAAGAAAATTATGTTGAGCAAACTCTCCACTGCTTCTTCCTTGAAGTTAAATGCTAGGAAACTGTAGTATCCAATCATTCTTATATCAGAGATTCTGATATTACTTTTTGTGTTTCTGCTGATCTGAGTCTGATTCTATTCAGGGAAATAAAAGACCTAAATTTTTGTGCCAGAAAGTAATAAATATCTATAGTAATTGAAAAACAAAAACTCAGGCAATTGTTTTTTCTTGTTTCACAGAATGGCTGAGCTTGGGAGGGACCTCTGGAGATTGTCTGGCCCAACCCCCCTGCTTTAGCAGGATCACCTAGAGCCAAATGTCCAGGCTGGTATCCAGAAGGCTTTCGAATATCTTCTATAACAGAGATGCAACGCCCACTGGGCAACCTGTGGCAGTGCTCAGTCACCCTCACATTAAAAATGTGTTTTCTGACGTTCAGGCAGACTTTTCCATGTTCCAGTTTGTGCCGATTGTCTCTGATCCTGGGTACCACTGCATACAACCTGCAGTCAGTGTACACACCCTCCCTTCAGGTGTGTACAGACAGATGAGATTTTGGCCCCCACCCACCCTCTCCCAGCTTTCACTGGGCTAAACAGTGCCAGGTGTGTCAGCTGTTCCTCACAGGAGGGAGGGCTCTCTTAGGTAACTGTACGTGCCTTGGCTAGAGTCACTAGTGTGTCCATGGCTCCTTGTACAGGGAAGCCCAGAACTGGAGCCAGAACTGCAGCTCTGCAGGGATGGCCTCGCCAGCACTGCACAGAGAAGAAGGATCACACTCTTATTGGAATATTTCAGCTTTTCCCTCTCTAAGTCTAGATGAAATTTCTATTATAAACTGTTAATGTAAGTGAGGTACTTGATGAAAAACTGGCAGTAGACTTTTAAAAACAATCATGTGTCATAATTTTATACCTATTGCTTGAACACTATTCAAGACCAAAACTTAAGACAGAGTTGGAAGTCACTTCAGGCTAAAAGGAAGTGAATGTTAAATTAAGCTGAAGAAGCCAAACCATGGCTTAAGCTAGAAGGCAATTGTAATCTAGAAGTATTGTAACATAAAAGCTTATTCACTTCCTAGAATAAAAGATATATTTGGCAGGTGGTCTGCTAAAGTTCCTAATGTGTTTTGTTATACTCTAGAGAAAATAAATAAGCTACCAAAAAAGTACAAACTGTTACCCTTTAAGTGGAGGTAGATGCTGCTATTTGTTTAAGCAATTCTGGAATGCTTTGGCATTGTTTCACTTCCTAGCACAAAAGAAGAAATGACCTCTTCATGAAAAGAATGCTGTGGATAAGCTGGTTGGTACCTTATCAACTCTGCTATTGTAGTTATGCCAGCCAGACATGTTAGTGTGACTTAGACATGCCCTGCTATGGTATTTACACTTTGTCAGAAGTGAGATTGATTTATGACCTCATCTGGCACAGAGAGATGCTGCAAAGTTCTCAGAATTGATAACATTTAAGTCCACTTTACAAGTTTATTTAAAACTTCCTGTCTTCAAAGAACTTGGAAAAATATGATGGTTTGCTACCTTTATCATACCTATTTGCTGCTGATGTTCCCATTCATCTGGTCTTCTCGAATCTTATTGCTTCTAACAAATTATGATCTGAAATACTACTGACATTTCTTTCAGATACTTTTGAGCTTAGGTTTTAAATAGTAACTTTTCCAGGGGGGACTGTGAAGGTAAGAAAATGCTACGTGCAAGGTGTGTGCCCTTCATTCTAACTGTAATGAAGGGCAGACCTTTAAATGTTCTCTGGTTAGCTCTGAGGAGAGTCAGAAACAGGACTAGCCCAACACGCTCTCTATCACTTAATAAGCCAATCTAATCAGGCATGAACAACTCTTGAGATGAGAGTCACAAGTATGGTCATGTCTAGGGAAGTGTTCTCTATTTTTAGTAAGCTGAATCTCAGGATCGTGCAATGTTGAAAGTAAGGGGTGGGGAAGCTGGACAGAGATCATTTGGGGTTGATTTTGTTACTTAATTTCTTCTCTGTTTTTCTTATGCCATACTGAACAAAATTAGATTGCTTCTTAATATACCTCTTTGACCATACTTATTGTTTGCTGGGTAATAGTGTGTGGGGTAGAAAAATATAACAATATGCAGGTGGCTGAAAGAGAATGAGGCTACAGGGAGAAAAGGGTATAGATATGAACAAACAGATTTTTTTTTTTTTAAAGCAAAAACACCTGTTCTAATTATTAGCAATGACTCAGCTATCTCCAGATAGTTCAAGTTGTACAGAAATAGAACAGTTTTAATTGATTCTTGTTCGTTTGAGTCTTTGTACCAACCAGGCCTGAGGTAGGATTGATAAGGAGGTCTAGGCGGGTTGTAAAAGTCTCTCGCAAAGTATTTGCAAGTGTTATGGGCACCTTGTGAAAATCAATGTTTCTGCCCCATTTTCCCACCAACAAAATTCTTCCTGCCACTTTTTTCCATTTCTTGCAAGTGATATTTGACAAATTTAGTGAATAAATATTAAGAATTTTTTCTCAAAATGGAGAAGAAGAATGCATATGAATTACTGGAGTACAAGAGAGCAGTCCATTAAACTTACAAAAAGGTGTGTGAGGAGAAGAAGTAATATGAAGCAAGCTTTTGAAATGAAGGGACAAAAAATTCAGGATACAAAGGCCTGAGGCTTTCTGGCAGCTGCTCTCAAGGAGTTACAAAGCTGAAGCAGGGATTTAAGGAAGAGGAAGGGATGCCAGTGGAGAAGGAGCAGTTCAGCATGACAGTGGCAATACTACAGGGATGCGGCTTTAGGTTATAGGTAAGGAGAAGGTGATGAAGAATAACAATAGAGGAGTAGGTAAAAGTTTCAGATTTATGTATTATAAATGGAGGGGAGAGGAGGCTGGGAGACTGACAGCTTATCTTCCTAAATATCTAACAGTGATGTTTGAGAAATACTCAAAATTTTCAGCACAGAGGAGTTGGCTGTTGGTGTCTAAGCCAGGGGAATAACCTTTGTCCTGGGTATTTGTTTATTTGCTTCCTCTATAAATTGCAATATGTGAGGAGCCTCTTATTGAGAAGTTAATACAATTTTCACTTTAGAATTCTGTTCGCCCTACTCTTGTAGAAAATATGGGAAAACAATTCTTTTTCATTATGGGGTTATCAACCTCAAATTTGTACTTTTATGCACAAGTGTAGAATATGTAATGAGACTTTATCATGTATGCTGCCAAGTTTGGTTTTCCAATAAATTGGGAAGCAAGAATTTCTAGCACTGTTAGCAACTCAGGCCTCTGTGTATTTTGACAGTGCATTGCTGCTGAGACTGACTTTTAGGGGTTTCGAGCTCATAATGGAGACAAAATCTGGGGTTTTTTGGCTTCTGGAAACTAGGTGGCCTGGGGTGTTTCTTAAGAACTTAATCTGAGCTCTTGCTTAGGGCTACGAATTAACGTAATTATTTAATGGAACTGTCAGTATATGACACAATCAGGACTGGAAAACTTTCAAGTACAAATTGACCAGATAAACTATTAATTGTCTTGACAATATCCTTGGCATTCTCTGAAAGCACAGTGCATTTCAGTAGCAGTTTCTCATTTTTTGCTTTAGGTTACTGTTCACCTCTTGGTGCTATTTCCAAAATTCTAAGGATAACTTTAAGACACTTCCTTTCTCTGTGTTAGTTTTGTTTAGAAAGTTTGCTATTTTCTCTTAAGATTGCACATTTAAGCATTCATTTTTGGGGGGACCTTGAATATTATGTTTTTGTGAGCTCAAGTTCACCTTTCTTTTCTCAAATACTTTCCTAAAAATCAGAAAATTGAACATTCATCCATACTATGGTTCTCCTGATTTAATATCTGCTCAATGCAAATTTGAGATGTTTTCTTGGGATAAGTGAAAACAAAGTATATATGTGTTATAGTAAAAAAAAAAATATATATATATATATATATATATATAACTTTTAAACTTATATAATATGTTAAATAATCCAATTTCATAGCCAAGCAAACAGAAAAGAAAAATAATGAGTCTCTCTATTTCAGGTTCTTTTACATATTACTTAAAATGCAGCAAAAATTAATCCAAAACTGTATGTCCAAACAGCTAAAAAGCAGCTTAATGTAATTTTTGTAATATTTTGTATTTGAGATTGATTTATGACCTTCACTGACCTTCACTATTGCCTTTTTACTAAATTACACCAGAAAGTAAAATACTGAATGTAGGATAGGAAATAATGTGAAAATTGCTCCAGGAACTCAGTAGCATCTTTAATCCTGGTGTAAAACATGAGGGATCTAGTCTTATTAGGTTAAGACTCTTTCATCTCTAATTAATTACAAAAGAACTTCAGGGTTTCCTTTTAAGATTTTTAAATATTTGTTTTTAAGAAAATCAAAGTTACTTCTCTGTTCTGCTTTATGGCTGTACTACTTGTAATGAGGAATGTGGCTCAAAGGGCAACTGTGAATAAAAGAATATACTTGTTATGATAAGACTTTCCCAAATACAGTCTAGAAAATGTTTCTGCAATGCTCCTGTGATTGTTTTATTTAAATGCATGACACACCTTAAATACTTAAATCAACTCATTGCTCTATTCAGTCTAGATAGAGTTTTTTCTCTGCATCTTTGCCAAGTATCCAATTGAATCCACAGTACAGAAAATTGATCAGAGTTGTTATTGGTGAGAACCTGAAAATACAAAGCCAATAATTACAGTTGCACGCAGTGTTCAGAAGCTGGAGGAGCTAGAAACAAGTTTGACCCTAGATAAAATTAACTCTTTATGTCTGAATTCCAGTTCAGTCTTCTACAGGTTGTGTCTCAGACAGTTAATTATACTGATGTCTTGGGAATTGGATATCAGAGCTTTATTTCATAGGTTCCACCTGGAACCTTGGAAAAACAATGTTAACAAGTCTTTACGTCAGCACACCCAGCTACAAGTATTCATTTTGTTTATCTACTGCTTTGCATTTAAGCAAGTTGACCAAACGATATTAAAAAAAAAAAATTAAAATCTGCCTTTTAAAATTTGAGACCTTTGATAGATGATAATTTCTTTATGATTAGAACAGTCCAAATTGCCTTTATAATTCTTTTTCATTTCAATGTATCATCAAGTGATTACAGAAATTGAATGAGGGTCAGAAAGATCTGTAATTGTTAATGATATTCAGAATGGCTGAACACTAGGTGTTTTCCTACTTGGATAGTTAATATATCTAGGAATAATTGCAACACAATGCAATAAATAAAATGCTGATTTTAATATAGTACTTGCTTCTTAACTTAGGATCTGCTCTTTTGACATTTCCTGTCCATTAGTGACAATTTCTTTTAATATTTGTTATAGTTCATGCTTTTAAAACCATTTTAGAATGCAAATTAATTATTCATATATCAATGAATTTTAATGAATTCTATGCAAATAACAGTTCTTGACTTAAGAATTAAATGTTGTCTTAATGGAGGTATATGTTTTATATTTTATGGAGCTGGTTTGAGACAGCTGGAAACTAGTTTGTGAAGGAAAATAGCAGGAAAGGCTAAACTACAGTGGTGAACAATATGCTGATACAAGTACCTATAGATAAGGCTGAGAATAATCCTTGTTATTTCTGTCAAAACTGAAGATTTTTTGCAATGTTCTGGTGAAGAATTGGTGAATACTAGTTTTTTTTCAGCTCTGATTTTTCTGATATGAGCAACTGTCCTCCAGGTACTACAAGTGAGATCAGGAAGCTCATTTGAATCAACGTGGGAGTAGGATTTGAACAAAGATACCAAATGATGTGTTCTATTTTCAGCTCTGTTCTAACACAGCAGACAAGTGGTTATCTTTAAGCACTTAAATACTCATTGTAGGGTCAGTATGACTCCATGCCTGGCACTTAAATTTTTATATAAGGGGAGCATGCTAGCAGCTGCTATTTCAACTGCCTGGTTCTGGAGCTTTCCTAGAAACACAGACATAACAATGTAACTGAGCCTTCGGGAACTACCAGAGGTTATTCAGTCTCACAGCTGCACTGTGGGTCCATTCACATCCTTTGATGTTATGATTTTAGTGGGTTTTGCCAGGAGAAATTTTGTGACTGTGCAGAGCATGCATCAGAAACTGTTTCAAGGACTTCAGTGGAGCTTTTAGGTAAACTCAGGTTAGCTTCTCACACTTTGTGCTTTAATTGTTTGCTGAAGTGGAACCATAATCTGCACTTGGGTTAAGCCTCTTCTAATTTCTGCCTAATCACTTATGAAACTGCAGAGAAGGAAAGGTTGCATGTGCATGTATATTGTTAAGTCCCATGAGATACTCCAGGAAAAAGCTCCATCACCCTTTTCTGGATAGAGGTGTGCCTGCATTACAGACAGAATTCTAGATCCCTAAATATTGAATTATGAACTCATAATCTTAAAACATGTTTTCTATTGAAAAAATTCAAAAACACTTTTATGAATATACTTCCACTGTACATTAAGGCGTCTGCCTATGTATAGATACACAGATATGGCCAAACATCTTGAAACCTTTCCAAGCTGTAACCTATTGTTTAAAAACCCATGGCCTCTGTTTCCAAAAGCTATTTTAGCCTGTGGAGAGTATTATGATAGTAACCACACTTAGTGCAATAAAGTGATAGAAAACCAGTTTGTGTCTTCCCTTACTGAAGAGCTTTTTTTTTTTTTTTTAAGTCAGTGACTTTATCAATGCATTAAAGAGACTGGATGTGCAGTCTGTTTCATGCTGTTTATTAACAAAAAAAGTTAGTGAACCAATCATGGTGAAATGGTATTCTTGCAATGCAGGCTGGTTTTGTTTTAATACTTAATATGTAAATAATTACTTTACTAGTTTAATGTTTTCCAGGCAAAAGCCTTAGAATTGGGTTGCCAAATCAGCAGACATCCCATTTTGATCAAAAAGTACTGTTGAACAGTAGTCATGGCACAGAAAGTATGTGTTTGAATCATGGGAGCTGGGGGTACTTTCACCTGATGTTAGCACAGACTCTTTACCCCAGCTGCAGTTTGAGAGATGTGGACATTCACCCATCTCTTTTAAGAAAGCTAAGAGACAAAGAAACAAGACTAATTTAGCATTACTGTTGAAACACCTATTTAAATATACTGAAATGTTTTTGCTTCAACACCTCAGAAATCTAAACAGAATTTACCTGTTTGTTTCCTTATGAACCCCTCCTAGGTCACTTTCATAGAGCTCAATATCCACTTTCAGAGGAACTAGCCCTTAGACAAGGAGAAGAGGGTAAAGATGCTGGTGGAAGAAATCTGTAAAATAAACCCAAGTGGACCTTAGTTCTCTGCCCAGGACTCCACTGTGACACCACTGCCCTTGGATCCTGAGAGCAGCAAATTCACTTGGAGTGGTGGAACAGCACAGCTTTGTCTACAAGTTGTATTCAGAGGTGAAAAATATGCTCTAGCCCTAGAAAAGTTTAACTGAGCAAGGAAATGCAATGACTCCATATATGTACTAAGTCAATCCCTGCTAACAACTGGGAAGTTCTGACCAATACTCAGAACTCTTACATGAAATGCAGATACTTGCATAGATACTCTTAATGCTTCTAAAAGATTTTCTGAGAACTTCAGGTTGAAGAGTGCTCCTTCTGTTCTCTAGCTTTTATTCCTGACTCCTTAGGCAGTTGACATATGAGTTAATGACAGGTCTTGAAGAGTGGAAATTTTTATAAGCAGTTTTAAATTGCTCACGAATGTCTCCTTTCTTCCTACTTCTAACTGAAATGAAAAAATGTGTTATCCTAAATAGGATAAAATTGGTTTACATGGTGACTGCAATGTACAATCTTTGAAAGCTGTCTAACAAGCANGGGCGCGGAGCCGGAGCCGCCGGGGCGGGCCGGGCCGGGCCGGGCCGCTGTTGGCTGTTGCCATGGCTCCGGCAAGCCGGGGGAGCCCAATGAGCGCTCTGCGGCGGTGCCGAGGGCACCAGCCATTTTGCTTATGGAAAACAATGTGACATATTATGCTGTGCCGTGCCGGGGAATAAACAAAAATCCCGTCGGGGGACGCAGAAGGAACGGGTATATTAGTGAGTAATTCCGGGGGGACGGCGGGGGAGCTGAGGCGCGCACCTGCTGCGTGAACTTGTGCG